>BPUM01001007.1:0-242212 GCA_020521455.1 Prunus kanzakura | reverse complement strand
GGGCTCTTTTGAGTCTCATTATTTATTTATTTATTCTTCCCGTTTGGTTCAAGGTTTAGGAGCTTGAGAATGGGTATGAAATTGCATTTCCATGTTCAGTAGGTGCATCCTTGGGAATGCAATACCTGACTTATGAGTATGAACTTCCCATATATGGGGAAATTTCATTCCCTTGGCTCACCTTGGGAATTCTTTTCCTCCAACATGGGAAATCATTTAATGTAGTGTTTTTTTGATAAACTTGCCCTTGTTATGTTTTTCAAAGTGGTATTTAATCTTTTAAAAAAACTTTTTGTATTTCTTTCTTTTTGGACTAATCAAGAGTATTGTTGCTAAACAACTTTTGATTCCTAATACTACACAAACCAACATGGGAATGGGTAAAAATGACTTCCTGGTTCTCATTTCTCAGCATTCCCAAACATCAGATAAACATCATCCATTCCTATTTTGTGAGATTAGAAATGAGAATTTCATTATCAAGAAGTTCAATTCACGAGCCAATAAAGAAAATATAGTGAAGTAGTCTTCGCTCATTAGACATACATGTGGCATGTCGAACCAAGGGATATTTTATACTTTTGTACCGTGTGGCTGGTGTATCATCTAAATACATGGAACAGAACATGTGGAAATATTTTATTTCTAAGTCTTATGTGTATTGGATAATATTTTCATATATTCCATGTGTATTAGATGGTACACCAGCCACATGGTGTAATTGGAACATGCAAGAATTACTCTGCCATACGTACACGAGAGTATAAAGGGATTTTTTTTTTTTTTTTCAGGTTTGTGAAATAATATTGTTTGGGTTGATTTTAAATTTTCAGAACTTTTGAGAAGATTGTAAGGTGTGGTTGGCAACTAAGAAGGGGAAAGAAAAGATGATGGGTTCACGGGCCAAAGTTGTGTATAGTCAACGGATGGATGAAGATGAATGGCATTGCCTTCGTGGGGTCTACTGGCAACTGGAGGTGGGCTCGCAAAGGACCCTCCCTGACCACACAATAAGTTCACGGGTGCTACAATCAAATCCAGACAAGTTTATTATATTATAAATAAAAAGACAGCCCCACCAAACCAAAGGTAAAATGAAAGCACGAAAACGTGGAAGACAAATAAAAAATCATTTTGAATGACAACCACAAAGAATTTTAATCCACCCAAAAAGATGGATTAAGATCTCTCGGGCTCTCTCGTCCACATAAAGATCATTCCCCGTCACTTTTTTTAAGTCTACCTATCTGCCCTAGCATTTATAAATGTCAAAGTAAATTGTCAAAAGTACCCTTGTGTGGTGAAAATAGAAAGAAAATGCCAAAAACTTGCCCAAGAGTTGTTTGTTTTTATTTTTAAGCAAGTAGTACGTACGGTTAATATATATGATTTCATTTCAGCCACAAAATAAATTCCAAGTCCATAGCTAGCCTTCTACCCTACCCAATCCTACTCCCACTCCACGTATAATTCCAAATTGCTGCCGTGTCATCATCCGTAAAATTATTAATCATATATACTAGAGTTTAAACTAACAAAAAGTATATAATAATCATCTTATTAGTCTCTCTTATTATTTAAAATATATGTATTAATTATGTATAACATTACGTAGAATAGTTATTCTCTCATTTGGAAGTCGCATAATATAATGTACGGACGTCCATATAGAAGAAAATCTTTATGTAAAAATATATATATATATATATATATATATATATATATATATATATATAATATATATTTACTTAACATTATTTATGGTGAATTGGAACTAGGCCTGGAGTGGCCCCCTCTCCCATATTTTTATCTCTCCTTATTATATTATTATATATAACATATAGAATTTGTAATAAACAACTTATAATTAAGTTAAAATTCATTCTAAAACAAATTAAACATGACTAAAATAGAAAAATTTAGTTCTAAATATGTAACTATGAATATTTAGGTGTTTTTATATACTTGCATTTTCTACTTCGGTCCCACAACTTTACAATTCTAGCTCCACCCCTGATGACTCAACTTTTAACAAATGGTATATTTGAAGAGAAGATTAACAAATAATTAAACTTTGTCTAGATCGATAATATACATGCTTTTCTTTCATAATAATAATAAGTTACCAGGCTGTAAAGTGCGTAGACAGCACTAGGCCATGGTCCAAAGTAGAACGAGAAACCAAAAAAACTTTTCGTATGCATAGATATTATTGAGATTTCAATTTATTTAATCGCAAGAGAGTACATATATAAAAACGAAAGTGTACAACGAGAAACCAACAGATGCCACTTAGCAAGCCACGTGAACTATATATTATATATATACAATTTTCCAAGACAAAAATGGAAAAACAGAAATAGAAAGTAGATAAATATGCACGTGAATTATTTATATAAACAAAATGTATATTACAGATTGAAAAAGCGCATGAGGCCAAATGGAAAAAAAGAAAAAGAAAATTCTGGATATTAAATATTATTAGGAAAAGGAAAAAAAAAAAACAGATAGCAGCAGAAGTCCTTATTTAGCTTGCAATATATTGGGCTTGAGAGAGAGAGAGAGAGTGGCAAGCTAGCAGAGAAAAAAACAGCAGAAACTGAGAGCATGTTGCATATTTCAATGAAGAAACAAGGCAGTGAGATTGAGGCAGTAGGCATCAGCTACAAGATTCACACACACAACAACAACAACAGATCAGATCAGAAGAACCCTTTTAAGATCTTGAGCCAGAATCAACGCCACCGCTTGATCACCAGAAGCAAGCAAAAGTAGCAGTGGCAGTTGAAGATGATGATCATGATATTCTGGTTGCAGGTGCAGGATCGGAGGGAGGAGGACGAGGAGGAGTTGGACAAGTGCTAAAGAATGTGAACTTGCGAGCAAGGCCATGGGAAATCCTAGCCATTGTGGGTCCAAGCGGAGCTGGAAAATCATCTCTCCTCGAGATTCTCGCAGGCAAAATCACACCACAAACCGTTCAATGTTTGTGAACCAAAAGCCGGTGGACAAAGCTCAGTTCAAGAAGGTTTCTGGGTACGTGACACAAAAGGACACCTTATTTCCTTTGCTCACGGTGGAAGAAACCCTAATGTTTAGCGCCAAGCTAAGGCTGAGAGTCCCTCCAGCTCAGCTCAGCTCCCGGGTGAAGGCCCTAATCCAAGAGCTGGGCCTCAGTCAAGTGGCCCGGACTCGAGTCGGAGACGACAGGGTTCGGGGGATTTCCGGTGGAGAGAGGAGGCGGGTTTCGATCGGAGTGGACGTGATCCATGATCCGGAAGTGCTCATCCTGGATGAGCCAACTTCCGGACTGGACAGCACCTCTGCACTTCAGATCATTGATATGCTGAAGAGTATGGCTGAAACCCAGGGCAGAACCATAATTTTGAGTATTCATCAGCCCGGTTTCAGAATTGTAAAGCTGTTCATTCAATTGTGTTACTGGCTAACGGCTCGGTGCTCCACCATGGCACTGTGGATCAGCTGGGCCTGAATTTAAGACTCATGGGATTGGAGCTTCCTCTCCATGTCAACCTCGTTGAGTTCGCCATGGACTCCATCGAAACCATTCAAAAACATCATCGACAACAACATCGTCAACATCATAACACAGCGGAAGGAGAAGGCGAAGGCGAAGGCGAGACGAGTCCTAGTGGTAAGTTGACCCTGCAACAGCTCTTTCAGGAGTCTAACAAGGAACAATCTTCCAATAAGGTAAATAATCTCCACCACGAAGAAATGGGGATCAACAATAAACCCAACCAAGATTCTCCCGATTTCGCGAATTCGAGATTGCAAGAAACCATCATTTTGACTCACAGATTCTCCAAAAACATCTTCCGGACAAAGGAGCTGTTTGCCTGCCGCACCATTCAAATGCTCGTCTCTGGTTTAGTTTTGGGCTCCATCTTTTATGACCTCAAACATGATTTAACGGGAGCAGAGGAAAGGGTAGGTCTTTTCGCATTCATCTTAACATTCTTGCTCTCATGCACCACAGAAGCACTGCCAATCTTTCTGCAAGAGAGGGAAATTCTGATGAAGGAGACTTCTTGCGGGAGCTACAGAGTCTCCTCCTACGCCATTGCCAATGGCTTGGTTATTTGCCATTTCTGCTTATCCTGGCCATCCTATTCACCCTGCCTTTGTACTGGCTTGTTGGGCTCAACCCCAACTTCATGGCCTTCTTTCATTTCCTGCTTTTGATATGTTGATATTATACACTGCGAATTCAGTGGTGGTGTGTTTCAGCGCACTCGTGCCAAATTTCATTGTGGGAAACTCCGTCATCGCTGGCGTCATGGGATCGTTCTTTCTCTTCTCTGGCTACTTCATATCAAAGCATGGGATTCCAAGCTACTGGATTTTCATGCATTACATATCGCTGTTTAAGTATCCGTTCGAAGGGTTTCTGGTCAACGAGTTCTCTAACTCTGGTAAGTGCTTGGAGTATTTCTTTGGGAAATGCATGGTCACAGGGGAGGACGTTCTGAGAGATGCAGGGTATGAAGAAGAAAGTAGGTGGAGGAATGTGGTGGTCATGGTGTGCTTCATCTTGGTTTACAGGTTTATGTCTTATGTCATTCTGAGATGCAGATGCTCCCAAAGGGGGCTCAAACCAGCTTTTCTTCTTAAACAATTCTATATATTTCAGTATTATATATATATTCGCTACCTCATAAAAATCATCTCTCTCTCTCTCTCTCTCTCTCTCTCTCTCTCTCTACTTCTTTCTCTGTGATCACGAGTGTAATATAAGATGGTTCACATGTCTTGGAATTTAGTGCTTGAGAGCATCCCGATAACAAATATCAGATTCATAAGAAACAAAATATACAAATATTTCCTTCAACAAATTATAGTATGTAACACGCACACATATATGTTTTGTTTTTAGTTGACGTAGTATATCTTAACCACGATGGTTTCGATGTTATACATGACGGTTATTTTCAAATGAAGACGTGATTAATTGTTTTTACGTCGGTATTATGGAGTTCTTGCATGTAATCTCCTTTAAACGTCTTTATTTTTCTAAAACTGTTGTCCAAGGTTGTCGAAGTTTTTCTTTTCTGCTATTTTATTGCAATTAGACGTCGGTTTGTCTTTTGATATGACATTGTATGTCTTAATGACGTCGGTTACACTACAAAAAAAAAAGGTATTTTGCCACAAACTTTATTTGATGCCCCTAAATATCGTCGCAAAAGGTCTTTTTTCGACTGAAAAACATTGGTCGTCGGAAATATGTCAATATGATACATTTTATTTCCGACTATAATGACCCTCGGAAAAAGTCTCTATAGATGTCGGAAATATGTTTTTTTTAAGGCGGGAAGCCTTGGCGCCAGCTGTATTACTGACAAAACACATGGGCCGTCAGAATTGTCATGGTTATTTCTGAGGGGCGGTTTTTGCCCTCGGAAATAGTCACTTATTTTCGAGGGCAATTATGTGCAGTCAGAAATAATTGTATTTTTACCGACGACATGTTTTGCTTGTCGAAAATAGTTGTCGATTTCCAATGAATAATTTTGTTGTCGGAAGTAAATTTTCATTTCCGATTGCAATTAAACCGCTGTCAGAAATAGTATTATTTGCTATGGCATTAACTTGCATCGGAAAAAGTCATCGAAAAAATTGAAAGCATGGGTTAAAAAAGTATAAGAGAAAAATATTGTTTTTTAATAATGCCAATAACAAACTCATATTGAATTTGTAATGCATGGCTCAAATTAAAAGTAACTTATAAGAAAACGAGCAAATATTTAAATTCAACAAAGATACAACATTAGAAAGAAAATTACCTAAGCAAAAGCCTTTTTTTTTTTTTTTTTTTTTTTATAAAAATAATTCCCAAAAAGAAAACTTAAACGATCCGACATAGAAAAGCAATATCCATTGCACAGACGGAATCCTTAATACAAGGTTAAAGAAAAGTGAAAGGAGAAGTTTCAAATATCCTAAAAATAAGGTCTTAAGTGCTTAAATTTGCCTGTAACATTGTTCGAGAAGTCAAATCCCGAAACCCTAATCTCTTAATTAGTTACAAATTAAGGATCATGTAAAAATGCCATGTCCAGTTGGTGCAAATGGCCAGCGGGTGTAGATTGCTCGAAATCTTCGATTAAGCTGAGTGTAAATTTTTCACAGTTATTTTCACTTCCAAAAATATTAGCCCAGACATGTCTCTTTGTCTTTTACTTTTTATTTGTTAATATTACTTTGTCTTTTTACTCTTTCTCCCATGGCACAGACAATTACGACGTCATGGAAAGTAGAGACGACTTCTTGAACGCGTCCGTGCACATCGCGACAAATGGTTTGGGGATGGTTGAAGCTGTAATTGCTAGGGTTCTCTAAACTAGAAGCGAAGGAAAGAGAGAGGGAAAGAAGAAAGAGAGAAAGCAAAGAAGAAAAAGATAGAGAGGAAAGAAGAAAGAGAAAAGAGAGAAAGAGAAAGGAAAGCAGAAAGAAAATATCTTATTCCTTCCAATCTTCTATGGATCTTAATTTAGCTCCCCCCAAACACAGACAAGGGTGCAATCACTTGCACCAGTCTGGGCGCCCTATTTTGCGTCCTCACGAGGACTCGTGACCGTCAATGACTCATTACTCATTGACAACAATGTTGGCCATTGAGAGTTGCGAGGAGTCTGGTGACTCCCACAGATCTGCGCATACCTGGAGAGATGACCAACCGCCTAGTGAGCGATGTCATGGCAATGGGCGTGCAGAGTGCTGCATGTATTGCAAGTGTGGGGCATCGAATCATTGCGAAACTCATGAGGTACAATTTCGAAAAGCTCAATTGACGGCAAAGCAAAAATTGGTTGATGAATATCAGCGCGACAACAGAAGATTGAAGAAGGATAAGGCAAAAAGGGAAGAGGGAGCACCCGACGCAACTTGAGTTTTTGTGGGCAGAATAATGAAAAGTTATCAAAAGTGGTAACTTCTTTTATGCTAAAGAAAGCAAAAATAGCCGAAGGCCTCGGAGCGACTGAGTAAACGCAACGCGGAGATGACGACTCTAGTTTTGCTGAAGCTAAGAGAGTGATTTTTGGGAGCTCCAGTGATGAGCCCTAAGTAGCGGTGCGTGAAAGTCCGGAAGAGGATATTCAGAGCACAAAACTAAAGGCTCCTTTGGTGGAATTATGAAGCATGGCGAGATGATGATGAAAGAGAGAAAAAAAAAATGTTGTTTGTTTGTTTTTTTTTTAATGCAGCCTGTTTGAAGTGAAATAAAATTTGTTTTACTAAGAGATTTCGTCACTGAAGCTACTTCTTTTGTCGCTAAATGTTTTTTTTCTTGTTTTTTGTTTTGTTTTTTGTTATTAAAAAGGATGGGGAAGTTTCTCAAAAACAATAAATAAACATATTGTAATTTCGGAAAACAACAAATTTAGGGAAACAAAATCAATTGAAAATGATATAAATAAAGTTTTAAACATTCAAAGGCACACAAGCATACTAGTCATTTAAGTACATTAATTTCGTACCCTATATCCAAAAACAAGAAGCATAAATGAATGAAGAACACTTTAAAACTAGAGTCAAGGTTCTCCAAAAAATTTTAAAAAAACTAAGAGACTAGGCTCTGAATTTTCTTTCCCTTTGTAACCCCTAGTTATGCTTTATATGTTATGTGGGCCTCAGAGCCTCAAATCACTACAAGAAAAGTAGTGACCAATTTCCCAACGAACTTTGAATATCAATGGCTTCTGTTTTTGAGAGAATTATGGGTGTACGTACTTAATTAACAAAATGGGTTATGTTAGTTTCTTCTTGGTGTGTTCATGTCTGTTTCTGAGGATTTTGAGATTAAATATCTTCCTTGTCATCTTTAGCCCTTGTAGTCTTTGCTTGGTTAACCAAGCTATTCATAACACAAAATATAACAATCAATTGATCCAAAATACAAAACCAGAGATACAGAGCATTCAAAACACGCTCAGCTTCTCTGGTAAGAAATCTTCGAACTTAATTAGTATTGACAAATTAACAGCCATTTCAAACTTAATTAGTTTGCTTCTTGGGGTAATGCACATTATTGTCTTACCAATTTTGTTTGCTTTAGGCTAGTTTCATACATGTACATGTAAGACCATGAACCCAGATTTAGACTAATCACCAGTACTTTCTTTTTTTCTTTCTTTTTTGGGTTTGATTAGAGATGGATAAGATTTGGATTCATATGCACACTAGGGGAAAAACACAATATATTCATGGGGTGAAAGAGTTCATTAATTTCGCAATTGGGCACGTGAAACCAGGGATCACTGAAATGTTATGTCCATGTAATAGATGCAACAACCTACTTTATAGATCTCCACATCAAGTTGAGGACCATTTTATACGCAAATGGAATGATTATGGACTAGACTAAATGGATATTTCATGGAGAAGAAGAGAGTGATGATGATTTAGAGGAAGAGGAAAGTGAAGAGGAAGGTGATGAGGTATTTGAAATGCTACATGAAGAGGAAGGTTATGTTTATGTTTCTATTTCAGTTTCTGTTTTATTTTAGTTTCTTTTTATATTTCAGTTTCTAATTTTTTTTTTTACAGGTTTTAAATTGCTATGGCTGGTAGAGGATGAGCTACGAAGGTATTGCATCAATTGCGAAAGTCTCCCCAACTTGCAAACATCAAGCCTAACCAAAATACATGTCGATCAACGCCTCCATCTTCACCTACACCTCTATGCAAACGTCCCAGGCCATCAACTTCAAGTCAGTATGGGTCATCTTCCTCCCACCGTGATAAATTAGTGATTCCTCGGGATACTGAACTATCAGAGTCTTCTCAAGTAGCTCACTTTCCTACTTTGGAAGACGACATCACACTACAAGTATGTAATTGCTATTTATACATTCTCTATTTTTTAATTAATTGCAGTAAAAGGTTGTTTCCCACAAAGCTTAAGTTGCTTGGTCAAAAGGTAGGTGGCACTCCCAAAAATGGTATATATAATTTATGGTCAAAAGGTAAATAACATGATGGTGGTCTATGACTACATGAAATAGAGAAATTCTGAAACTGGAGAAGAACCTAACCACATTGACTTGTTTCAGCTCACTCGATTTAGCACAAAGAAAACAACATGGGTTGGCGAAGATGCCAAGAATGCTTTTGTAAGTCTTTATTGCTTTTGAGCTTTTTCAGATCCTTTGAGCTTTATTGTACATAAACATGATGTAAATGTACTATGTAGGATGAGATGAAAAAGCTGAAGAACCTGCCACAAACAGATGAGGAATCTGTTGAATTGATGTCTGATGATGAAATATATGACTCAGTTCTTTCTAAAGTTGTTGGTCCACCTAGGTCGGGTTATATACGTGGCTTAGGAGTAGGTCCGAAACCCAAAACATTTAAAGCCGGACAATGCAGTCATGCAATAGTTGAGGAGGCTAAAAGAAGGGCAGATGAGGCAACTAAAAGGGCTGATGATGCAGAGAAACAATGTATGCTTCTAGCAAATGAGTTAACATAAATGAAGGAGAATTCTGCTACACAAAAGTATCAGTTAGCAGGTTTACAGGCAAGGAAAAATGAGACGGATGAACTAGTAAAAAGATTGCTGCAACAGTTATCCTCGACTTCGTCATCAATGAGGTTAGCTTGTAACTCTCATCTTACTACAATACAATTTTGCAAACTGCCCAATATACTTAATTCCCAGTTTAGTGCATCCCAAGTAAGAACTGACATTATTCTTTGTTTGATGCAGATCTGATGGATAAAGGGCAAAAGACAATCTACTAGTGATGAATCTTATGTTATTTGTTTTTGGGAATCACTTGACATTTAGGTTGAACTTAAATATGTAGCATTTGTTTTTTAGACATCTTGTGAATTTTGTTGGAAGAATGTTAGATATATGGATTGCTTTTGAATGCAATGAATTATTTGATGCTATAAATTTTATCTACAGCACTGTTTAAAAGAAATTAATTGTGATTTCATATTGTAATACAATAAATAAAGAACATGGAGGGGTAAACCTAATTAGTTACCAATTTTTTGAAATACATTAGTGACCAAGCAAGCAGGTCACTAATGTGGGCACGTGACCTAGTTTCAGTGACCAAAAGGCATGTTTTGGTGACGAAATTGTAAGCCATTTAGTGACCAAAGTTGTGGTCCCTAATAGTGTTTTTATTAGTGACCAGACAGGGATAGCCACTCATTCTTTGTGTTGTAGTGACCAATAGTTGACATTGGCCACTAAGTAGAATTTGTGACGAGCTTCTAGTGACCACCCAGTGACCACCAACATTTGGACACTGATTGCATTCAGTGACCAAAAAGGGTAGTTTCTGTGACCAAGTGGGTGGCCACTAATACTTGTTTTTCTTGTAGTGAATCCTATATGCTTTATATGTTAATTTATGGTTTGATTTACGAAACATTATTGCCTAGATTGACCAACGTTTCAAGTCTATATATAATCACAAGAAGAAAAATCCGACATTGGTTAGGGGTAGGTAGGTGATCTAATTATTGTTGATTTTCGAGACTTTTGAAACGAAGACTTGGCTCAATTTTGACTCCATGAAGATGACTGAGGATAGGGGAAATGAATGATGAGAAGAGAAGTGTGATGAGTTCAACCACATAAACGGATTGAATGAAAGAGAATGCTAAATTAGCTTTTTATATATTCAGTTTTGACTCCATTAGCTATTTATAGAATCTTATGTATGTGCATCGGATCCTACATCAAGAGGGTTTGAAAGAAAGGGTCTCCACTGAAACCGATTAAATTACAATTTAGTAAGAACAAGCCTCGCTCATGGTGGTATGACGGCAAGTTTAATTGTTTAGGGTTAGCTAAATTATAATCCAAGTTGGAATTGATTATATGGCACGAGCCACATTATTTGGGACTTAAATTTGGTGCACAAATTTAGTGTCCCTAACTTTACCTGAAGATTTAAATGTATAATTATCATATCCCAACATTACATCATTAAAGTGTTAAGTAAAAGGCTCCACAATAGTAACAAAATTACCTTTTCCTCTGGAGAGCATGCATTTCTTTTATGATTGTAAGATGCTTTTCCTTTTAATGATATATGTGAATGGCATCCATTCTTTCCATTTTTCCCCTTGACCATCCTATACTACTTTAATTTAGTCTTCAAAGAGATATTTTCGCCATCGACAAATGCGCACACTTTGGAATTGTATTAATTCATGAAATTAATTAAAGGTTTCACTAATTGACACATCAACTGTGGTCCCCATCTCTCACACTGGTGCTTGAAACCATGCCTACCTTTATAATGTCAAGCCACCCACAAATACACCAAGAAATTAACCCCATTGATGGCTGTCAATATCCAATGAAAGTAATCAAGCTTGCTCATGTTCAAGTCATTCCTCAACCACCCTTGTTCTTCTCCACCAGTCGCACTGTCTATGATCTCAACAAGCGCAGTGCTTAAACCAACTCCCGATCCAATCTCACTCAAAAACATTGCACTGCTTATGCTTCTCGTACCATCCGTGGCTTCATCGTAGAAAAAACTCCAATTGGTATTAATGTGGTACACCTTTGATATGCTCTATTGGAACCATCACTTTTCTTTTATTGCTATATATGCAGATGCACAAAAGCACAAACAAGCCCAATTTAAAATCTCCTACTTACATATCAAGAAAAAACAAACTTAAAACTCAAAGCATAGACTAATTTTCTTATAAAAATGGAGTTCATTGTTTTTCGTCTCAATTTCATTTGCAACTTATAACACACATGGTATCCAAAATTTCAAGCAGTGCATGACAACTCAATCAAGTTAACTCCATAAAAATGAGAGAACAACAATACATAATCAATGAAATAATTATGACAGAGGTTGATCAAGGAGTTTCTTAGGGAAATTTCAAGTCGAATGCAAATAGTTGGAAGAAAAAAAAGATGAGGCAATGAAATTGGAAAATTAATTCATGTAAGCTAATCTGAGGACTGTAGCATACAGAGAATATAAGATATCATCATATATAGGAATATAATTCATCAAAAGCAAGCACTTGGTAAACTGGGAGAAGTATCACAGAAGTAATGAATGTACCCTTGCTTTTCTTTTAGCCATTTGTCAATGCATTCCATATGAAATTCATCACAACACAGGAGAACTCTTATTTTATCTCCTCCATCATACTCAGCCAAGCAAAACTCTCTTGAACAACAACAGACTTAATTAGAATTAAAACAAAAAGGATCCCACTAGAGAACAAACAATGTACATATGATTGAAAAGTTCTGAAGTGCGGGAAAAACGTTAACGTAGATTGAAAATCAAGTGGGACAACAAATTCCACCACATTTTGTAATTTAGCCAGCAAGCAAGTAGGATATTAATTACCATCGATGAGTTGAGTTCATGAATAATTTAGCCACCACCTTTTCTTTGAATAAATCATTGCATCAACTTTTTTTGTATGGATAAAAGGTATCATGCTTTTTAAAAGAGAGGGAAGTATTCACGATCTACCTTCTTTTTTGTTGTTGGTAAACTGGAGGGGAAAAACCCCAGACACAACAACAACTAAAAGGAATTAGGACAGACTAATCTAGCTTTCGCTACACTAGCAATATCATCAAGGAGAAGAGAACCAATCCAAGCAGGAGCTTCATCAAAATAAAGGATACCCAGGTCTAGGTTGTAACTCCAGTTTTCCAACTCGTTAGGTATTCTTCTTCATAGTTTCTTCTTCTTCTTATGTCTTCATCTTTTTCTTTTTCTTCCAATTTCTTATTTGGTAGTGTCTGTTTATTTGGTTGCAAAATTAATTTGGTAGTGTCTGTTTATCTTACTCAATTTGCAAAATTACAAGTTAATCTGTTTATCTTTTTTATTTTCTGTCAATTTGGAATTTTCTCTTAGTTAAATACTCTGTTATGTATTTCTGGCTTGTAAAAGAATGAATGGTATGTATAAAGTTTAATTTTCTGGCTTGTTAAATACTTTGTTATTTGTCTTTTACTATAATTTGTTTCTATCTTCTCTCGATCAAATGTAGATAATTCATATGCCAATTGATAAATCATGGATGCAATCAGGGAGGTCAACACATGAGTATTTTACTGGAGTTTCCAATTTTATTGATTATGCATAAAAGCATATGAAGTATGATGACATGAAAATTTATTGTCCTTGCATTAAATGTAGTAGTAGGGATAGACGGGTTCGTGATGAAGTACACCAACATCTTCTGTTTAAGGGTATTAGGCCTAATTATACTCGATGGTATTTGCATGGGGAGGATGAGGATAATGATAGTGATGAAAGTGATAGAAGTAGTAGTAACAGAAATGAAGTGGATAATCTGGAGTCAATTGATGACATGCACGGTTTAATAGAACAAGTTTTTCCGCAAGAGCCAAATGGAGATGCAGGAAAGTTTTACAAATTGTTAGATGAGGCGGAAGAGCCATTGTACACGGGTTGTGAGACATACTCCAATATGTCTTTTGTTGTTACCTTGATGCATATCAAGTGCAGCAATAATTGGAGCAACAAATCTTACACATGTTCTGAGGAAGAATTGAAGGTTGCATTCACTGGACATATTAAAAAAAAAAATTGCTAATTGGATGTGGAACTTGAGAAGGCCAATTTTTCAAAAATACAAAAGCACTGGTCAGAGATATGCAAACCGCCCAGAGAATGTACCTGATCCTGCAATATGGATTGCAATGGTTGATGAATGGTTAAAGCCTGAGTGGCAGGTAAAAGTTAATTTAAATAAGATGTTTTAGTAATACATAATTATTAAGATACCATTCTATGGTGGGTTATTTAATTTTTACATCGTTTGCAATAACCATCTATTTGATGGCATCTACTTTGAATTATATTTGTAGGATCAAAGTAAAAGAAACAAAGCTAATCGGGAAAAATCAACAATAGTGCATACCACAGGTTCAGTTCCAATGGCGAAATACCAAAAAGATGAGGTTAACAATTGAATATTTTATGTAAGGCATGTATGTAAAGGTCTTTAACTATTTTCATTGTTGAAGCTATGATTGTGAAGTTGGTGATTGCACAAGGTATCATTATTAGAGCTTATGTCATTTTTTTTAAGGGAACTTGGATGATTGAATTTATTTGTCTTATCATATTCATGTTTTCTTGTTTACAGCTTGATCAAACTGGAATTGAACCTAGTCCAATCGATTGTTTCAAAAAATTTCATATAAGTAAGGGTAAGAATGGAGAAGGAGAAAATTGGCCAAGCGAAAAGACGAAAGAACTTTATGTATGGTTTCCAGTTCAATGTCCAGCTTCATATTTTTTCCATTAGCATGATATTGTGTCTATATATGAAACATGTGTTTATAATTTCACTGCAGGAAAAATGGAAAACAAAAAGGTTGCTATTGAACAGGAAAACCTTGATGTCAATGATTGGGATATATATATAAGGAGGTGATTGCCCCGAGTCATAGTCGTGTTCTTGGCTTAGGCGGTGGCGTCAAAGCTAAAGAAGTATACTACGCCTCAACTAACCAAAACTGTAATAAGCGTAGGTGCATGGAATTGGAAGAAAATCATGGGCATTTGAAAGAGGAATTGAATGATGTCAAAGGTCAATTGAGCACTTCGCAACAACAAGTTCAAATGTTCATTAACAATAACCCACAAAATTCTGCTAACTGTGCAAGACAATCACCTAATGCAGTATAGCTTTTGTTATGTATATTACTTCTTAATTGTATTTGTTACTCCCATTTTCAAATTCTATCAAGTCTTATCATAATTCTTTATTTTTTGTTGTTATTATACCAGGACAATGTTGTAAGCTGTTCCGATGCTTATCTTAGTGACAATGTTGTGGAGGAGCCCAACTAGTTCTTTTATCATCTCCCAAAGACATTTTATTTAGTAATGTCAGACTTAGAAATTATATTCAAATTTTAGAAGTTGGAGACATATACGAGTTGATATGAAATGAATATTGTTTAATTTTTTTATATTAATGAATGACAAAAACATATTTATGAAAAAAAATTCTGATTGGAAATATTATTTATATATTTTATTATAAAAATGTAACATTTATGAGAATAATTATTCTATTTACGACAGGTCTGATTACATTTTCGACATCCTTGTTCATTGTAAAAATTTTTTTTACGACAATCTATGTTGATCAGAAATATAACTTACGAGTCATTTCCGAGAATAATGATTTCATTTACGACACCACATTCCCATCGTAATTGTCTATTTTTGATGATACGTTTCATTATTTCCAACCGGTCTACACCGTAGTAAATAACATTTCTGACGACCTGTGTTCCTCATAAATAGATCCTATGCATTATTTCCAACAAAGAATAATTATTTTTCGATGCAATTTTGCTATAGAAAATGTCTATTTCAGATGAACAAACATTGTCGGAAATAAATTTAGTCCTCGGAAATAGTATTTCAGACAAGATTTGTTGTTAGAAAAGTTTGGTCGGAAACAACAAAGCTCGTCGTATAAGAAATAGTTCCGACTAACTTCGAATTATTTCCGACAATGTTGGTATATCGGAAATACTAAATTATCATTGCTTGCCAAATTAGTTTCCGATGACGTCATAATATTTACGACACACATCGCTGGTTGAAAATAAAAACTTTTCTGACGGCTCATCGAAAATGCACCTTTTTCGATGATCGCTTTTCCGACGCCGTCCGACAACCATATGCTCTCGAAACAACGTTTTTCCGACAAAAAATTCGTATTTCCGACATTGTTTTGCCTCCGCAAAAAATGTTTTTTTTTAGTAGTGTTATTTGCCGTAGTTGTTTTATGTATCAAAAGATGGCGGTCGATTTCACGACGGTTTGAAAACCTTCTAGATGACAGTGGATTCCCGTCGTCTATTTCAATTTTTGTAGTAGTGTATAGTCCATATCAAGATCACATTGACAATTGGAAAGAGCTTATTGGTTCATTTGATGTGCATCTTGATGTATATTGATCCCTTACTATTAGATGTTTTGCACAGTAGTTTTATTTTCATCTGACCTGTTGGGTTTTGTAAACTTTTATAAAGTTTGAAACATGAAGTATCCTTTGCTAATGGAGTCTAGTCCAGTAAAAAAGATTCTTAACTTGCATGTTAGTGGTTTGAGGTTCGAACCCTATTACACCTTGCAGTGTGTGAGAAAAAGCCCTCCCCTTCTAACTTTGTGCACTTTGATTGTGCTCTTGTGTATAATTCTCTTATATACTTGCCATTACCAATTTGATAGTGCCAGTCAATAAAACTAGAAAAAGTAATCCTTAGAGTTTGAGTGTCTTAATGTACAAGCAATCAATCATCCAAAAAACATGCTTGCCTTTGACTGACTCTAGCTATGTGAGCATCAAAATAAAATTGAGAGGGGAAACATGCATGCCTATTAAATTAATTCTCAATGATCATGTTAAATACATATTATTAATATTGTAATTTGATTAATTAAAACTTGCATCTCCCTCTATAAATAGAGACCAACCACACCCCAAAAATAAACCATCGCCTGAGTAATTGGGAGATCATAATCATCCTTCTACATTTTCAGCTATTGTTCACTTTCGTTTTTATGATCATGCTTCACCACTTCTGCCTCTTCATCATTGTCTCATGACAATATATGATTATTTTGTCTTTGTATACAATAATAAAACTTAAGAGTTTAATGATTTAAGTATTGGAGTGAACAAAGAAAAGTGTGGAGTTTAAATAGAAAAAGTCTTTTTATATTATATTTTTTCTACTGGGTGTGTATTTATCAAGGAATGAAATGTCGATAATATCGCCGAAATCGTTATTTTTGGGTCCCGATATTTTCGTAACATCCCAGTTATATTTCGTCAATTTATCGAAAATATCCTCGAAAATATCGCCGAAATATCGGAACCGATATTTTCGTGCAAATTCAAGCTGAAACGGTCAAAATATCGCGATGTTATTGAAATTATCGATAATATCGATAATGTCGCAATATTTTGACCCAAAAATACATGAAAAATGCTGAAAATTCTCCTTGTAGTGCATGGAGGGATTTGAACTCCTGCCTCTGTGAGAACAGCCCAGCGCCTTATCTAAGTGCCCGTTTGGCATTGCTTGTTTGGGGTGATAAGTGATTTTTAAATTTTTTGAGAAGTCCAGCCCCTTTGGTAAACTGTGAGAAAATCACTTATTGTTAAAAATTGCTGTGAGAGAAAGCTATAAGGGAAAGCAGCTGATGAGGTGCTTTCATTTTCTGATTATGCAAGAATCAATTTTGAAGAGGTGCTGGGTTTAATGATTATGCCACAATCATTTTCTGATTATGAGGAAATCAATACCAACAACACTTTTAACAAAAAATTTACCAAACGCCAAACTGCTTTCCCTCACAGCTGATTTCTCTCACAGCAAATCTGACAGCGATTATTTTCACAGCACAGCAATGCCAAACTGGCCCTAACTCAGCTGCGTACATGTTTGTGATTATATTTTTGGTGTGTAATATTTATAACGTCTTTAAAATGTCTGTAAGCTAATATTTATTATCTAGGATAAATTTCTATATTAAAAAAGACACCAAGGGGATTCGAACCCCTCCCATTTTACTCCTTCAACACCTTAACCACCATATCACTTATGTTTTTGTGAAAATATGCTAAAATATTTATATATATACATGGTTTTATTTTGAATTCTTTTTGCAAGAAACAAATTTTCACATGAGATGAGAATGACTACTCTTCACAATATACTTACTCTACACATAGAGATGATGAAGATAGTGAAAATTTTGAACCTCATAGGAACTCTATGTGGTACTAAGTCACTCATGTATCATACCATGCAATGTATAAAGTATAAAATATTGTAGTTATTCATTTTATATAAATGATTATGGTGTGTTTAATCTTCTTTCATTAATTACTATATATTTCTAGACTTACAATGTTTGTCAGCTCGCTATATAATTAATTTAAATCAGTTAAATCCATCATGCAATGCATTTCCTTTCAATTTTTTGTGATAAACTAATAGATAATTGACTAAATAAACTTCCTGCAAAGTTTCAATAAATATTTCCAAGTTTTTCTTACAATTTTCGTGATTTTTATTCAATTTTTATCAATATCGATAATATCCCGATATTTCCATCGATATTTCCGTGTTTTTGGACTATCGATATTTCCGATATCACCGATATTTTAGACCTTGGTATTTATTAGTAGTTTGGGAAGATAATTGGATTTTTTAAGAAATTGTGAAAATTTGAATAAAGAGAAGTGTAAGATTTAAATAGAAAAACTCAAAAGAAAAGAGAAAAATGATGAGTGTGAAAATCACGTCTCTTTCAAAATGGTCTTACATTAATGGAATGACCCCTGTAGTTGGGGAGTAAAAAATAATTGGGTTAATTACCATAGACGTCCGTTAACTATGGCCCCAGTTGCAATTGGGTCCGTGAACTAAATTTTGTGGCAATTTAGTCCTTTAATTAGACAATAAGGTGCAATTAGGTTCTGCCGTAACTTAATCCGTCGAAATTGACCATGTGAGTGTCACGTGCTCTTGTTGTTCGGGGTATAAGTGACTTTTCGTCGTTTCAAATGAAACAAATCCAATGTATCGCTGAAGAAAGGGGAAAGCACGTGAACAATCCCTTCTGAGGCAGCCATTGGAGTTAAATTTGCTGTAGCAGTGACTGAGAAATTTTCTGTGTAAGCTTCGAAATTTGGGGTTGATCGGGGGTACAGTTAAAGGTTAGGGTTTCATTTTGGGGTAGTTGGGTTTTTGGTCCTTTTGGCTGATAGTGATGGAAGAGTTTGACTTCCGTTGGGGTAGTGTTGCGCCTAAATACAATAAGTGATTCTGCCTGTTTGAATACGTATCAGTTTTTGTTTTCATCTGTGTAGTCCATAGCTTTTAAAGATTCCTTACACGCTTTGTTGCTTTATACTGTCGTTGACTGCAACACTTAGGGTTTTTTTTTATCCCTTCTTGTCTTCTATCTATGCCTCACACCAAATGGACTGAAGTTATTCCATAGCAATTTAAAAACTGAACGAAATGTGTACTGTATATTTTGGTTTTGGTGCAGAACATTGAATTAAAACATGGTTTTGTCTGATTTTATGATTCCAAAACAGGTGTGTGTGTTTTAGCATTGTTTTGACCCTTGTTTACTGTGCAGGTAACCATGAAAAACTGTAGTTTAGAACTTCACCATGGGGGTGTGTTGGAAAGTGGGGAGTATAAAAATGGAAAAGTTTGTTACGTGGATAATGTTGTACAGGATTTTCTGTCATTGGTGGACTTAAGAAAGGTAGGGAAAGGGATTGGTTACAATGTAGACATTTCCAACCCCAAACCAAATATGGAAATATGGTATAGGAAGGGTGGAACCCATGGTGTAGGTGGGCTTGAACTTATCAGCTCTGATGCTAAACTGGTTGACATGCTGGGCCAAATGCCATGTAATAGGATTGTGGGGTTGTACTATACTGAAGTGGGCAATTCTAATATAGTTTGGAGTCAAGCATCTTTTGGGTGGCAAGGTTTGGATGGTGCAGACAATTATGCAGAGGTGCAACACAATGTTCAGGTGGAAGATGAAACTGGGGTGGAAGATAATGTTGATGTTGAAGATAAAGATGAAGCTGAGGTTGTAGACAGTGAAGAAGATGATGGAGAATTTGTTGATAGTGATTACAAGTTTCAGTGAAGAAGAATTTGGGTTTAAGACAGTTGAAGTGCCTGTTCATGAAGGGGCAGAGGACACTATGAAAGGTAGCAATAGGTGGCTTGGTTTTGAAGCTCCTGGAGAGGTGTCATCAGATGGTGAGCACACCTCAGATTTTGATACTGAAAGTGAGGGTGATGGGGATGATATGGAAGGGGATAATGAAGGGACAAGTAAGGTGCGAAGGAAAAAAAAACTGCCTCGGTTTAAGCAGTATAGAAGGGAGGTGGACTTAAAGAATCCTGAGTTTCGGCTTGGGATGCAATTTGAAAACAAACAGGTTCTTAAGGAGGCACTCAGGGAATATTCCATTATTCATGGAAGGAAACTGTTCTTTGAAAAAAATGACAAGATGAGAGTAAAGGCAATTTGCAACGGAGGATTAAAATGTCCATTTGTGGTTTATGCTTCACAAATAAACCAGGATGTGCAAACATTTGTAATTAAGAAGTTGAGCTTAGAACACACATGTGGGAGGGTGGAGAAACTGAAGTTTGCTAATCCCAAATGGATTTGTGATAGATTTTCTAGCAAAATTAAGAGAAACACAGATTGGAATCTCAAAGCTTTTCAAGGAGAAGTTTTGGAGTCCTATCATGTGAGGGTGTCCAAAACTCAAGTGTATAGGGCAAAGAAATTGGCTAAAGCACAAATTGAAGGAAACTACATACAGCAATACGCACGGTTGTGGGACTATGCAGAGCAGTTGAAGAAAAGCAACAAAGGTAGTACAGTGAAAATTAAGTGTGATATGGTTGGGGGTGAAGCAATATTTCAAAGGATTTATGTGTGTTTGGCTACTTGTAAAAAAGGGTTTTTAGAGGGTGCAGGCCTGTAATTGGGGTTGATGCTTGCCATTTGAAAGGTCCTTATCCTGGGCAAATATTGACTGCTGTAGGAGTTGATGGTAATAATGGTCTTTTCCCAATTGCATATGCTGTGGCTGAGATTGAAAACAAAGACTCGTGAATTTGGTTTCTGTCTTTGTTGATTGAAGATTTAGGTATTAGAAATGGTTTATCCTGGGCTTTCATAAGTGATAAGCAAAAGGGGCTCATACCTGCCATTGCACATGTACTACCAACTGCAAAGTATAGGATGTGCGTCCGGCACTTGTACAATAATTTCAGAGCAACACATGTTGGTCTCACTCTTAAACACATGTTGTGGGCAGCTGCCAGAGCCACTACTATTCCTTGGTGGGAAGCAGAAATGGACAAGATGAAGGAAGAGGACTTAGAAGCTTGGAAATGGTTGGTGCATAGACCACCCAATAATTGAACTAGATCTCATTTTCAGACAAGGTATAAGTGTGATCTTCTACTGAACAACCTTTGTGAGAGCTTTAATGCAGCTATAATTGATGCCAGAGATAATTCCATTTTGACATGTTTGGAAAGTATTCGAATGTATGTGATGCTTAGGATGGCTAATCGAAGGGCTGCTTGTGGCAAATGGAAACACCCTGTTGGCCCAAGGATATTCAAAATAATTGAGAAGAACAAGATGGGAGTTTCTCAATGCATTCCTAGATTGGCTGGGGATAAAATGTATCAAGTCAGTCACATGTATGGTGGGGAGTTTGTTGTAGATCTTGCAGCAATGTCTTGTAGTTGTATGAGATGGGATTTATGTGGCATATCCTGTGCACATGCTATTTTAGCTATATTCCACAGAGATGAAAACCCTATTGAATATGTACATGAGTGTTATAAGTTAGAGACATACATGAGGTCATATAAACCAATAGTTCACCCCATCCCTTCTATGGATCAGTGGGTTAAGGGTGGCTTGCCTCCAATTAGACCTCTATTTCATAAGCGTCAACTAGGAAGACCCAAGAGAGTGAGGACAAAGGAGGTTGTTGAGGTTCAATTACCAGCCCCAAACCCACCAAACCCTTTGCCTCCAGGTTACACTACTCCAGCAGCAAAACTTAGAAGACTCTTCATTAAAATTAGATGTGGAGCATGTGGAAAAGAAGGCCACAATCGAAGAGGATGTGGAAGACAGATTGATTAATAAAAAAGGGTTTTTTTTATGCATTTTTATTATTTGGGTTGTGGTCAGTTGTGGTTGTGATTTTGTATAGCTGTGCTTGTATGTTGTGCAGGCTAAGGCGGCCCAAAATGGGAATTTTGGCCAAAATGAAGTTTAAGAAGCTGACAATGGAAATGCAGGCCAAAATGATATTGCCCCATCCCAAACTGACACTGCCCCAGTCCAAACTGACACTGCCCCAACCCAAACTGAAACTAATGCTGCCCCAACTCAAACTGACATTGCCCCAGCCCAAATTGAAGTTATTAGGCGCAGAGGAAGAGGAAGAGGAAGAGGCTTATGGAATCCAGCTGCAAGGATGTCATCTTCACAACCAGAACGTTGCCTATTATTCTTGCCCAACTCAGAATTTTTATGTTTGCCTATATAGTAATATATTTTGTTTGTGGTTTTTATCTTAGGTGGTAAGTGATATCAGTCAAGGAAGGGCCAATCTGCCAATGACATACTCACAACAAGTGCCAATGACATACTCATCTTCACAACCATCATCCTCTTCACTTACTCAACAAACCACAACCCATAGAGGAAGATTCAAACACAATGTCAAAAGAGGAGGACAAGTATAGACTGTGAAGACATATTGTGTGGACTTTTAAGACCTATTTTTGGACTCTTACGTACTTACTATGTGGATGTGTATTTTGGGTGAACAATTATAGACTCAAGTATACTATTTGGTAATGTTATTTTGAGGGCTCTTTTGCCTATTCTATGTAATGTTCAGCTGTATTTTGGATTGTATGTAATGTGCAGTTGGTGAATGTTAATTGGTAATTGAAGCCTTTTGGATTGTATGTAATGTGCCCCTGTTCATTTGGTATACACTGCCAATTCAGCACAAAATCAGCTTATATAGCGAAACATCTGATACATTGCCAAAGAGGCACAAAATAACCTTAGCCTGGCCATTTATATACTACCAATTCCTGCCTATTTCTACACTATGCCCATGCCATCAAAAGCTGTTCAAGAGTATATACAACATTATGCCCATTTTCTGCCATTACTACACTACCAAATCATCTATATTGATGAACAATATCACAATCATTAAACACAACAGAACAACAACCCAGAACCACCTTTGTCTTTGTCGATAACTCAAAATTTCCCCTTCTAGTACAACAACTTGTTGACCCATTCCCAGTTTCTATTTTTTCAATATCTTGATTTCTTCTTCCTCTTCTCTCAGTTTTTGCTCTAATTTATTCTTCTCTTCTTCCATCAATCTGAAATTCTCCGCCGTTGCTCTCAATTCATCCTCCATTCCTCTTATTCTTCTAAGTAACCCAGGCAAGATTTCCTTTCCTCGTGCGCATGTTTCATTCTCCACCCATTTGAAAAAATGCAACCCTCTCTTACTGTTCCGCAATTCAAACAAAATGAAACACCAATTAACCCTTATGCAATTCAAACAAAAACTTACCCGATTATTGCAACATGCGTCAAATCTTCTTCCGGGATTCAGATCTGTCCATGAAGTCCGCCGTTTGATTTCCGACCCACACTCGCAGTAATGACACCTGCAATTTGAATCTGTCGAACTCTCCGACATTTTTCCTTCCCTCATAGCCCCTTCTCAGTTCTTCAGTTATTCAGTTTTCATTTGGGGGTTGAAGCCAAGGGTTTAAGGCGAGTGTTCAGATTCGAAGGAGTGTATTCAGACTCGAAAGGATGTTTTTACCCCTTATTTTGACGGACAAATTGACAGAGTTGGACGGCATGACCTAATTGCACCTTATTGTCTAATTAAAGGACTAAATTGCCACAAGATTTAGTTCACGGAACCAATTGCAACTGGGGCCATAGTTCACGGATGTCTACAGTAATTAACCCAAAATAATTTTACTCAAACTTTTACCCCAAAAGAAACTCCGACATCCGTCCCAGCCGTTCGCTCCATCGTCAGTCGGCCAGACCTCACCATCAGCCAGTGCCCACTGCTGCAGCTGCTAGCTCTGTATGTTCTTCTTTATTCTTCTGATCTTCTTCTTCTTTTAATTCTTCAATTTTAGTATTCTTCTTCTTTTAATTTAACTTTTGTTACTGTTTCTTTCTAAGTTAGCGATTTAGAATTTGAGGGATTTAGGGTTTATGACATTACCGACTTGATTTAGGGATTAAGGGTTTGTGACATTACCGACATGGGAAGAAAATTTGCTTCTTTGGGTTGTGCTTTGATATTCAATAGCAAGGAACGGGAAGCGGATATGATTTTCCAAGTTTTTGTAGTTGAATGACTGCTATTTCTCTGTATTTTGTAAACTGTAATAGCTTCTGAAACGTGAAAACTACAGAGACTAGTATAACTGTACATGAATAAATTCTCAGTGCAAAAGCTCGTTTATTCATTGATGTGTTTTTTTGCTAATAAAATAGTGGTCACCAAAAAATAAAAGAACCCCATGGGTGTGAATCCATGTATAAATTAATGAAAACATAATAGTCGAATGAAAACTGCCTAGTTGGAGTTTACTCCCGAATGATTCTCAACAACCGAGCAAAGATAAGATAAATTGAGTATGAAATAATTGAGATATTGGTAACGTGACATTAGCAATTTAATTTAATTTAATTTTTTATAAATGTAATTTCAGTTCGGGAAAACCACTAAAATTTGGAATTGGAAAGCAAGTTCGACTCTGTCGAAATTCAGGCTCTCAGATCTATGTTGTGATTTTCAGGTATGATCACTCTCTCTCTCTTACCATCAGACACAAGAGAATCAAAATACGATTATTTTTGTTAAAGAAGATTGGATATTATGATGTCTATTTTTATATTGGATTGGTGTTTCCATAAATGTTTCCTTTATTGTTTTGTTCTTGAGGCTGTAGCTTTTCTTTTGTTTTCTCTTGTGGATTCCTTATTCTCTTGCTTGTTTCTTTGTTTCTCTCTTTTGAAATTATAAAGTTTCTATTTTAAAAAAAAACTTTTCTTATATGATTTTCTCTGCAATTTCTTGAATTGTGAAAAATATTTAATACATTTTCTTAGTAATCGTATCAACCTCATTGAAACAATTCCATGGTTAGTATATATGATTATAGTTTCAGATTAGATTGAGGACGAATTAATTTGTAGGTTCAGATTTCTAAATGTGGAGCTTGTCCTGTGCCCATTAAGTGGTCGTCATAGTTAATTGGGATAATCAAGATAATCACCCTTTCTGTGTCATATAAAATTAATTAATGTAATTTGCCCACTAGAGTTTGCAAAGATAGCTAATTAATCGTGTGATGCTTTAGACTGAACCATTGTTCACTAGGGTCTGTGCACTTTAGTAGATGTACAATAAACTGAAATCATTTTAGAGAAGCACTGTCATGGTATTTATGATGCATGATTATGCTGGAGAGAATATCTGTTTGGCAAATCCACTTGTGTGTTAACTGAAAGTAACTCTAATTTTAGGCTTTATTAACCAAAAGTAACTCTAGTTATAGGCATGATCAATGACACAATCCAGCTGCCAAACACTCTATCTCATCAAAGTGTATCCATGATAGTGTACACCTACACTGACAAACACCTTATTTAATCTTAAAGGCCTAACTCTGCTACTCTATCCATAGTGTAAAATTATGCAACAAAGATTTGTTTTTGGAATTATATATTGTGCAAGAGATTAGTATATCTGTTCAAGGATGCAATCAGGGCTTGTTGGTTGTTGATTTTGGATACTTTTCATGGCATCATTATCCCAGCACTCACCGCTTCAGCTAGCTTATTAGCAGCAGTGGAGCCTGAAAATTGTACCAGTGGGGGCACCTCTTAGTGTTCAAATATGAAATAAGTAGATGTTCACCCAGTCACTTATGAATAAGCTCAAACATCAGTAACTATTTTAGTTTCAAAATATATTAGAAAAAGTAAATTCACATGGATTGAATATCAGGTAAAATCAGAGGGAGACGTTGTCCTGTGTGCTTTACATGTTTGGCGTTAGAAACTAAAAAAGCAAGTGAAAACTGGGTTGGCTGGTAAAAATTAGTTTATTGTTTCAGGATATTAAGGTAAAATAAGACAAACACATTACATATTATTTCTCAAAAAACATTTGAGCGGGGGCATGCCTCAGCCCATGTTATTACTGCTTATAACCATATACTACTGAATCTAATATGTTGAATGATGCCATGAAAAACATCCTAATTAAGTTGCCACTTGTTAACCCCATGAATCTTCTGCTCTTTGCATCCTTGTAAACCAAGTTTGTTGTGGCTCTTGAAACTCCATGGAGCCCTAATGACTAGTTTAGTATACATGTTAGACCTAGATTTGGTTAGAGTTTGGCTAAGGGAACATTTCACAAATTTGTGACATGTTCGATTTTGTTCTTTTTGTGGTTGTTGCTCTTAGAATTAATAAAGAGATTTTTATTTGTGGGATGATTTTTTCATAAAAACTCTGTTATTGTTCCATTAAGTCCTTGCATTAGATGGGAATGTCTGTGTTTTCTTTATATCAATGTAAGATATCTGTAACTTGTGTGGCTGCTTTGATTCATTGATAAAGTCATTTATCTTTGTCAATTAATTCAAAGAATGCTGAATTTTGAGATTCATTATTTTTCAGCATTTTCTGCCAAATTTTCTCTATGACAGATCTTTCACATACTAAAACAGGCAGTGAATGAAATTATTTTAATGTGAATCTGAATTTTTTTTTTTCAAACAATTGTCTAGGTTTTCATAAGATTGATAGTTTAATTGGTCTTGTATGTTAGCATGTGTACACATACTAAAACAGGCAGTGAATCTGATTTTTTTTCTTTATCAAACAATTGTCTAGGTTTTCATAAGATTGATAGTTTAATTGGTCTTGTATGTTAGCATGTGTACACATTCTTTAGTTGGAGTCATGTCTTTTGAATTGCACGTCATGGGATTTGGAACTCTTTTTTTGGATCTTGACATGTTTTCCATGTTTACTTGGTCAAACGCCCCTATCATATTGTTTCATCCATGATTGCCAGCTCTCTAATCCAAAGTCCCTAACACCCTCATTTCCGTCCACCCTTAGTGTTCTTTCTCCCTACTTGAGCTCCATTCCTTCTTGAGGCGTTCCCCCAAGGGGTTCAGTTTGAGTGAAAAGAGGCCAGGATTCACCACAAATCATACTGAAAGTTTCTTAAAATTCCAAAAGAAGATGGAAGGATTAGAACAATGGAAGACACAAGCAGGACGATTGAAGAAATTGGCAGGGCAATGGTCATCTCAAGCCCTTGAATACATTCATCAGGTTCCATCTGAACAGATTTATGCTGCTGTCGCCATCTTGCTATTTACCTCATTTTTACTCTTATTGGGTATGCTCTTTTATCTTTCACTTTCTCAAAAAATTCTACCATGATAATATTTATTGATATCTTTCTTGTTGTAGTTAGGTTGTTTAAACGCCCAAAAGCTAATACCATACTGCTGACTGGGCTTAGCGGGAGTGGAAAGACTGTTCTTTTCTACCAAGTAAGCATTGACTTTATTGGATTTTGTTCTCCTTAAACATTTTATTAGGCTCAATGTGTAGCGGACTCGACTAATGTCCTGCTTCTTAGCGCATGATATGTAATGCAAACAAATTAAATCTCAACCATATGACTGTCTGGTTATTTTCATTATGCCAATTAAGGACTTCAAAATTATGCCAGCTTTCTACTAATTAATTTTGCAGTGTTTTCAAAGGCGTGCATGAGGCTCGCCTTGAGGCTCAGGCATCCATCCGTGCTACAAAATGCTGCAAAGAATTACGCCTTTCTATTGTAGCTTACTTATCACTATGTTTTTTCGCAAAAGTGGAAGAGACCCTTTTTTTTTTAAAGAAGTGTGCCCAGCCCAGACGACATCCTTTGGCTGGGGTATTTGGAAAAGGGAATAAACCATCCAAATAAGAGGCAGAAGTCTGTTCCACCCGAAATATTACCCTTCGACTGACCATGTGCTTGAATGACAATATGTACTTATGTTATGATTTTTTACGTTAATTCGAGGCCTGAAAGGCTTATGTCTCAATGCCTCAAGGCTTAATTCTTGCCTGACGAGACATAAGCGCCCCATCATAACTTAACTTCTGAAAACACTGGTTTTGCATAAGAATCTCCTGTTTCATCTTATTACTCAACTTTGTTAGACAATATCATGTTATTTTGAATATTGAGTTTGTCCTTTGTTTATGTTGTATCCTTTTCCTTTTGATAAAATTTGAAACTCTGTCATTCTTTGTGATGAGATGCTGTTTGGTACTTGGGAAATAAAATTTGGTTAAAAATTCTAAATGCCTTGTGTTAAGTATGTCCTTTTTCCCCCATTTTCAGTTTCTTTGATGATCTATTTATGCCATAGCAATGTTGATCCAACTTTTGTGGCATGATTTTATGCACGTCCCAGCTGCGGGATGGCTCATCTCATCATGGTACTGTGACATCAATGGAACCAAATGAGGGAACTTTTATGCTCCATTCTGAAAAATCAAAGGTACATTTCAGCTTCTTGTGCTCATATGCGAGTAAACCATGTTTTAATATATATTGCCTTCAATGAGCAGAAGACATTAGCCACAAACATATTCTTCCCTTTCTTTCTACTAATTGTTTTTGTTGATTGTCCTTCTGGAATTCGATTGTGCTCACCCTTCTTTTGGTTGTCCCTGACAGAATGGAAAGGAAAATCCTGTTCATCTTATTGATGTTCCTGGGCATTCTCGGCTTAGAGCCAAACTAGATGATGTCCAGCCTCAAGCAGCTGGTATAGTATTTGTGGTTGATGCTTTGGAGTTCTTACCAAATTGCCGTGCCGCTTCGGAGTAAGATTTCTATTTTCAGTATAAAGCTACATATATGATATTTATTTAAAAATGACAATTCTGGTTGCCATATGCTTACATCCATTTTACCACTTGGAGGTAAAGGGTGCCAGCCCTATTGGTCCAAGGCAATAGAGTGTGTAAAATTGCTAGTAACAAATGGAGGACCCTAAATATGGGGTTTAAGGATACAGATGCATGCAACATAAGATTTTCACTTATATAATGGCTGACCTATGGCACTTTATTTGCAACAGGTACCTGTATGATATTTTGACTAAGGTGAGTGTGGTGAGGAAGAAAATTCCAGTTCTTATTCTCTGCAACAAGACAGACAAAGTGACAGCACATAGCAAGGAATTTATTCGAAAACAATTGGAGAAAGAAATGTAAGATTTGAGTTTTGTTTACTGTGGGTGGCTTTTATCCGATTGATTATAATGTTCTACTCCAAGCCTTTCAGTGGTTGTGTATTGGATTATATTAATTGTTCGTTATATGCACTCGAAAATTATATCCCGTATCTTTGTTCTTTATTTTTATTTGTATAAGAAATATCCTTTATTTTCGTTATTTCCATAAATATAGTGCTTACAGTGAACGGTTTTGCTGTGATTTCCTATTTTTCATCCGTGATGCATTCAAGACAAATTTTTCAATTTATTCAATTCTGTTTTGTTTTTGTTTTTCCTTGTTTCTTTAATTGTTCATTTGTCGAGAGTGCTCTGTGATATAAGTTTCTGATTTATATATCTATTTCATTATCCTCATGTATTTGTCATATAAATATCTTGTAGTGACAAATTACGTGCATCAAGAAGTGTGATATCAACAGCTGATATTGCAAACGACTTTACACTTGGAGTGCCTGGCGAACCATTTTCTTTCTCCCAATGCCAGAACAAAGTTAAAGTTGCAGAAGCTTCTGGTTTAACTGGTGAAATATCTGAGGTGGAGCAATTTATCAGGGACCATGTGAAGTCTTAGTATGTTTCATCCTATTTCATGAATTTGTCATGGTTTTCTTTGAGAGTTGAGTTTAATTATAGTTTTGTTGATGATTGGAGTATAAAAAAAAACAAAAAAAAAACTCAACGAAGATGCTCAAAACCAATTGAAATTTTCAAGTAAAGTGGATTGTGTTCATGCTGATCAACTTGTATTAAATGATGTCTTTGCTTTTTGATTTGAATTTGCACTGCAGCTCATTCAAAGCAAATCGCACAACAAAATCTATTTGGCCACAATTATTATCAGGCCCAAATATGTACTCTTGTCATCTTAAGGATTTGTTAGAGGTCTAGAAACCGTGACCACAGGGTATCATTCAACATCAAAATGTCCCAATTATAAGTCAAGTTGCAAACCAAAGTCCTAACAAAATGTTGGACCATGGAACTTTGACACTGGCTACTAAAACATCATTCAACATCAGATACACAATTTTTCCAAGGAAATTTATTTTGGCATCTGGATCGCTCTCACCATGCTGGCAACCATCTAAGCTTTTAGGACTTGGACCATTCATTTTTCTTTAACTCAATATTCATTTTATTTGTGATAATTCAATGAAAATATCCACATCCTAAGTTCGGATTTTTCTAAGTTACAAATTCGTACTTGGTGTGATTGCGGTTGTTACCGTTGTTAGATCGACAGGTTCACCTTTTTCTACTAGTAATCACAATAACCATTGAATTTTGTGTTCTGATTACGCATGAATTCGTACTAAAGATGCATATAAGTAGTATTTTCTTTAATATACAAGACTATTTTCATGGTGGAGAGAGAAATTATTGTAGTAAAGTCAGGACAAAGAAGCTAAGAGAAAAAGTCGATCAAATTTTGTCTATAGAAGAAAAACTTTGAGTTAGACAAGTGGTGGAAAATTGGAAAAATTGGACTGTTAAATTGACCTTCCCATCTTAGACGGCAACGACTTTAAGTTCTCCCCCCTATAATTAAATTGAACTCTGTGGAGCAAATGACATTGACCAAATCATCGCAGTGATATGATATGATATTATAATTTGCAGCAGCTAGCATAGCCACACTACTTGTAGCTCCCACACTTAAAATCACAACAAAAAATATTGCTTAACGTTTCAGCACCTACATATTCTCTTTCTTCATTTCATATACTACCATGCTTGATCTTCTTCAGTGTCAAAGCCTTCCTAGGAATCATCTCTCTCCAAGCTGCCATGTCCGCAGCAGTCGTCGCGGTAGTGCAGAAGAAGAAGACTTTGATTTCTGGGAAACGAACACGTTGTTGAGATGGATCAAAGATGAGTCTACTCCTTTGCTCCCCAACAACCACCACTATAGTAATCCTTGTACAATGACGACGTTGTCACAAAGACAAGCAGAAATTGTTCAAAGTAGGAGGGAGATGATGGAAATGATCCAAGACATGCCCGAGCCATGTTACGAACTTTCTCTAAAAGATATTGTTGATGATGAGCAACAAGGTGCTCAGGGGGTTAGAGAAGAAGAAACTGATGCCAAAGAGACAAGTTTCAGCTTTCGCAGTGAAGAAGAAGTCCAAATCAGGAAGCAAAAGAGTAACGTGAAGAAGAAAAGCAGCTATGAAATATCAAGGAGTTCAAGCATGGAAAGTGAAACTTTCCTAATTAAGATGTTCTTTCCAATTTTTCTAGGTTCAAAGAAGAAACTAAAACCACCTGGGAATTGCTCCTCAAAAATTACCCCAAGCCCTTCATTATCATTAAAGAACAACCATACAGATTGGTGTAAGATAAGGACATTTTTCCTTGCAGGAGTAAATAAAAACAGTAAGGGAAACAACAGCAGCAGCAGCAGCAGCAGCAGCAGAACTGGGTATGTAATTGGAACTTTTTTTTTTTTTTTTTTTTGGGTTGTTGTTGTTGTTGATAAGAAACACAAATTGATTTTGTTTTGTTGAATATGCAGGTTTTCTGATGAGACCAATACCTTACCTGGGTGCTGGTTCTTCTTCCACAGCAAGAAAAGCAAAACCAAGAGACAAAGGGGATGCTTATTGTAAAGAGATATTTAGTCATATACCCATTCTTAGCAATAAAACTATAAATAAACCCTACACCATTTTTTTTGGGTGAAAACCTCCCTACACCATTTAATTTCTATAAACAAACCCAAAAAATGATAGTTGGCACTATTGAATTTAATTTTGATTATTAAATTACTTTGATGCCCTATTGAGTGTTTTGGTTTTTTTATGAGGTTTTGGGATTGGGTTTGTTTTAAGAAATCAATGGCAGTTTTGTAATTTAAAAGAAGTTAAGAGCCTTTTTGTTATGTTGTAAATAGGCTTTGAGTGTGTTTTTAAAGTCTATTTCAATAGGTTTTTTTTTTTTATTTTAATAATTTGGGCTCCTATATTGGGTATAATAGTGAATCTCCCTATTGTAAAAGGAGAATATTGCCAATTTGTTTCTCTATCTATGTATATCGATCATATGCATGTATACCCTATAGAAAATGAGGCTTGCTCAATTTAGACACAAATTTTTAAAAGGAACTGCAAGTTGGCTAATAAAATGATACGTGATTCAAAATCCCAACAAAACTGAATGACGCCAAACACAACCTTTACTAGAAACAATTGAATTATAAAAAATTGACTGTATTTAAAATGATGGGAATTTGTAATGTTCCTTATTCTAGTGGGATTTACATACATAATTTAAACCAACTATAAAAACATCGATCTATATAAATGAGCGATGATCATCGGCCGATAAACGAGTGATGGTGGTGGTTGAGGTGTGGTGGTGATGGCTGCGGTTAGAATGTGGTAGCTAAGGTGGCGATGGTGGTGGTGGTGGAGGCATTACATAGGTCGTGTCTTGAATTTTAGAAATGACACCTTAATGAGATGAAATCTAAAATAGAGTTTCAACTCCCGGACTTCTATGGTTTTTTTTTCCACATTGAATTTCTAAATCTCTTTCTTTATAAACCCAAATAAAGGGAATTGAATATGCCAATTCAGAAATTCTAATTTATGTTCAAATTTCAAATTTATTTCTCCATCCAAACACAACGGCATTGGGAGGCCTATAATCTCTCTACTAAACTACCTTTGGAAGTAGCTTGGGTTAGGAGGATGAGCGAGATTCTATGAACCGTGTCAGAAAATACAAACCAGAATCCAATCCAATAAGCTTCTGATGATGTCCTTGTATGCATAGTCTCTCGGTTGCAATTGGAGCATTGCGATGGAAAGAGGCTGGCCATAAATTCAATCAATAGCCAATCTCTAATTATCTTAAAAGCTTCCTACTACAAAGTAAAGAGGTCTTCCAGATTAGCACAAGTACAAAATTGCAAGCACTTGCCGAAAACGAGAGTTTCAAATATTTATCCTGGCAATAAAAAGAGGCATAAAACTGGTTTTTTTTTTACCCCGATTGTCCTACAGCCTGGTCTAAAGGATGAAAAACAGAAACCTAAATCTAACTTTGGTACCAGAAACAGGGGAAAAAAATATTATAATTAATTCACACAACAGGGTGCACACCAAATTGTCAGACACCCCAGCTTTTACTTGTGTTCCTCTTCTGTATCCTGCAGAAGGGCACCTCTTACTTTTGCCCTGCCGAAGAATATAGACAGTTATTTATGTAAAGAGAACATATGGAATATGGCATTTAACAGTGGAAATACCCAGATAATGGATGGATGTAGTAAACAGTGTTCAAGAGGCCAACTTACCTACGATATGCAGGCACAACCCGATTGGCAACTGTTGTTGAGTTTATATCTCGAGCTGCTTCTTTATCTGCAGTATTGGCAAATAAATATTCAGTTGATACTTGATAATAATACAATTGATGTGTGAAGAATTCCAATTATTGACAGGTAACAAGAAAGTCTATCTGTAAGCAGGGAATCTGAAAATGCTGAGGAAACAATGAAAAGACAATCAAATAAAAATATCAATAGCTCAATAGAAAGATATGCTGCAAGATGAAAAGTTGACATTTGGAGGAGCTCTATTGATGCCTGAACAGTATTTCGCTCACAAGGTTAAGAAATAGGCTAAATCCCAAAATTACCATGCACTATGAATGACAAACACAAATGCAGCTGAGCTTTTGAATTTCCCTTTGAGAGTGGAGTCGCTCTTTGATTGAACACATAAACAATTCTAAACTGATTGCCCCTTGGAGAGTGATCAGCCATGCAACAACACGCAAAAAGAGACCTTTAAAAAAAGGTCCTCTGCCTTACATGTGCTATCAAGTCAATTGCTGCTGGGGAGAATGAATGAATATTAGCAGCAAAGACATGTGGATAAATTATTTTCTGACAATTAGAAGTTCAACAAACACCAAAAAGAGGACATGTATATTGCTGGCAAAATGGAGATGCACTCAACAAAAGAGATTTTCCATGAAAGAAGATATTTAAAAGTTAACCCAACATACTTATCAAGTTGCAGAAACATGATCCACAATTTAGTTTTACTTGTAAATTTTCTTACTAATAACAAAGTGCACACACACACATGGCAATCTTCTGTTTGAAAATACAGAACTTATCACTTCACCAAAATGGTACACTTCAGGCAGAGAATTACCTGGAGAGCTTTTCAAACCATTACTGAATAGTCCAGAAACATCTACTTTATCTGAGGAACTATTCCTTTGTAACTTTTGCCTCTTGGAATACTGCTCCAGTTGGCTCTGGATACTAGCATTTCTTTCCTGACATAAAAACAGAACAAAGTTTAGTAAGGAATGGCCTGATGATAATTTAAAGATAAATTAATGGACAAATATGCTAACAGATCTATAATATGCCTGCTACAAATTTCAAATAATCAATAACTCTGGAGAAATAACACATTACTAGTGAACAAAATCCTGCACTACTATTTAAAATTAATGCTCAGCATAAAGTAACCACAGGTCCACAAACTCCCACTTGTAAAATGAACTATTTATTATTATTGGCCTGTTTTCTACAGCAGCACTCAGTCTTCATAATCTAAACTATGACTTGAAGAAGAGGAACAGACCTTTAGAGATAATGTCAAACCAGATAATTTCATAGTTCAATTATTATTATTATATGAATTGTATTAGTGAATCGAGTCACATAACCTATTCTGATATCAAATTGCTGATAGTAAGGATTTAATTATAGTATCACATTAGGTTCAGATCACCACCAATTGGTCTGAAACCAGTCTCTTTGTGGCCATTGGCCCCGTTCACATTTAATGTGCAACTTTCTCAGTAAACCAAATAACTGAATTGGAACTGAGTATGGGTTTATTCATTCTCTCACTAAATATTGAACGTATATGACTATAAAGTGGATGGTGGTCTTGGCATCAATGTGTTTCCCTTGCATTGACTTATGTTGTCTATGACTTGAACAAAACACTAGTATTGCTGCATTTTGAAATCAGTGACCCAATTGCACATATCAGACTTCTAATACCACTTTCATACAACACAAAAGTCACACTAATGATATGCCAAAAGTAGATGAAAATTGAGTACTGCAAAGAATTAATGATGATATATGCTACGTTTGTACATGTGTGAGAATACATCTCAAATATTCTTTCAAATGCGAACATGTAGACATAAAATTGAGTATGGCTGAAGAAAATATTGACATGTTGCCATGTCTTTGTGTTATTGGGGGGTGTAGGGGGCACAGCATGAATACCCATAAAGTATTACAGTGCATAACAGGTAGACATACCTTTTCAGCTGATATCACTTTTGACAATTCAACAGAGCGCTGTTTTTCTGGGGCACAATGAGAAAGTAGTAACAGTCAATTCCAGCACAAGACTGATGCGTGCCAAGTACACACATCAAGCAGTAATGCACAAAGAAGGGCTTTAAGATCCAGAATCGTGGCTAAAAAACAAATGTGATGCAACAAATATAGAACTAAGGCAACTCATGCAGATGCACTGACACATAGGTATAAACATATTTTAGTTGCATACATACAAAGTAGTGAAAAACTTAATTTCTGCATCTTCAATTGAAATTCTTTACTTATTGACATTTGATTTCTTTACTTGTCGACATTTCATCAATGAAGAACTTATCAACCCCAACCTTCCCCTTCCTGCTTTTCACCTCCAATTTTGTAAAAGGGAATTCAGAAAAAACACAAAACATGCCCACACACATATTGCTGAAAGGAAATGAGAATACAGGCTTATAGATAACAAACACACATTGCTGCATGGAAATGAGAAGACAACCTTCCACATAAGACTCATGGATGCTTTTGAATTCTTCGAAGAGATGAAGAGATAGATTTGCAATAGCCTCACTACCAGCAGTCCCCACAAGTTTTGTAAGAGAAATGGAAATTACGGGCATTCCTTTTGATTTTTGAGCCACTAGTTTTGCATATGCAGCACCTGTAAGACACATAGCACAGATGATGTAAGCAATGAGCATATTTCCCTTATCAAAGTTTCTCCATCTACATGCTGATGTAGATACAAGAATGCATTCGTGTAACACTTTCCGTTAAAGGGTTAGCACAGAATTCACACTGTCCATGTGATCTAAATGACTGACATCAATACTTTCCTGTACTTATTCTTGCCATGACCAAACCACCGTCAAGAAGTTATACACTATCACAAAAACAGGGTTTAGGAAGGCTAATGCCTACAGTATTGCATCCATCACTCATTGTTAAAAGGAAAAAACAGGAAAAAAAAAAAAGAAAAAAAAAAAGAAGGAAGGCTAATGCCTACCGTCGGAGTTTGAATGTCCCTCCAAAACAAGCTTTACATCTTCGGATTTTACGGAAGCTATAAGATAGTCTATGAAGTCTGACCAGGAACCTCCTATTCCTATGCTGTCCCTCTGCACATGAGGTTAGAGCAAGTTAATCTAAAAAACCCACCAAAAAATAAATAAATAAAAGGTTGATGGAGGTTTCAATCATTATAGTTACTTCCAACCATTACAACCCATCAGCAACTCCAGTAAAAAGCTGAACTTTAACCACAAAACAGAACATTTAACTATATTTCCCCAACTGGATAATAATTCAGCCTGTCCCTAACTAAGCATTATTTCTTAACCATTAAACTATGTTACATGCGAAGATTTAAACAAAATGAATAAATAAATATTTGGGTGCCTCTAAAATCGAAATATGAGGAAGAAAAGGGTCAGAGGCAAACCATGTCGTCAAGCTGGGAAACCGACCGTACGGCCTCCCAGGTGTCGCAGTGGAAATCAGTGACATGGATTCGAAGGTGCAGAGAATCAGGGGAGGCATGGACGTGGAACAAGAACCGACGCGGTGGAGTAGAAGCGTTACCCGCCGCCCACTCGACCTTGGGGTGGCCGAAGATAGGCTTCAAATGTACCTCGAACCCCATTCATCAATCATCCAAAATGTCTTCGAATTAATTCAAAACATAAACACTCTGCCTTTCTTTTTTTCTATTTTTCCAGACTCCGCCTTTCTTTCGTTATCACCTAATTTTTTTTTTTAATGAAAATTATCATCCAAATATTTAGAAACTTTAGGTTTAAATCAAGAAAATCTTTTGTAATTAGCATATCACTAGCCTCTCCGCGCTTGCGAGAGGTTTTTTTTTAAAAAATATAAATTTATTTTAGAATTAAAAAAGAGAATGGGTAGTTGTGTTCCATAAAAATAGTATCCATTACCTGAATTTTCTTTTAATTTTAATTTTTTTAATATGAAAAGTGTGAATTTACCATATTATCCTCATTTAATTAATAATTTCAATTCTTAATGTTTGCATTAACCAAGGGCATTTTCTGGTATTTTGAATATTTCACCATTCTCTGCCTTTTGCTTTATATATATAGATAAATGAACCATTTTCATTGAATTCGGATCAAAATCCGATGTAATTAAAAATGATGCATTTGGTGACATAATACGATAATACTTGTGTTCTTAACCTTTTAACTTAACGGAACAAATCTTAATTTGTCCTAATTTGATCGAAAAATCCAGTCCAATTTGATATAATATATATTTTTAGAGAAAATAATTAAAAAGTCTACTTCAAGCCTTAAAATTGTCTAATTAGTATAAATAATTAAGTTTTCATCTTCCGATTGAAACGGAATAAAAAAAAAAGAGTTATTTCGGTCCATTTTAAACGTAACATTCATGGATTTCACTCTTGAACAATAACCTATTGGATGTGTAGGCACCTCCTACAGTGCACCAGGTGCACCCATGCACCATTTGTCCTTTATGATGCTCCCAGATTTTTTAAAAAATTGGTTACCGGTTATACAAGTTATCAAGTTTCCACTTTTTGAAAATGCAATTGCATAAGGGTCATGCAATTATGCCCTTCCTGTTTGGCAATTGGCATATGATTGGATAGTGATTTACAGTAGTTTGGATATGTGAATACCATAACATTGTAAGAGGATCCTAAAACTTATAAGTTACAAAATTTGGGTAGCGGTTTACAAATTTTTGAACCACGATTACAACATTAGGGTTCACCTAATCCATAATGTTGTAAATACTCATTTACAAGGATATGGATCCACATTACAAGGAATTGGTAACTCCGGACCATGAGGATGTAAATTGGGTCCTTATTCTAGTAAAATGAGGGTTTACAAGATTAAGGGCTGATTTTACAATTTTGGGATACGAGGGTACCAAAACATTGTAAAAAGAATTCCTAAACTCATAACTTATAAGTTTTTGGTAACAATTTACAAGGTTTTGCTCATGGATTACAACGTTAGGGTTCACCAAATCCATAATGTTGTAAATCATATATTTACAAAAATATAGATCCATATTACGAAGGATTGGTAATAGTGGACATTAGGGATGTAAATTGGGTCCTTATTCTAGTAAACAATGGTTAATGATGGATTTTACAATCTTATGGAACATAAATGTCCAAAATAGAGTAATACGAGACCTTAATATTGTAAATATTTGTGTTTACAAGTATAATGACCTAATTTACTTTCCTAAGGTCCCTAGTTACCTTAATATTGTACTAGATGTCTTTATCCTTGTAAATTACGATATTACAAGATTACGGATGGATTTTACAATCTTCAAGAACATAACTATCCATAAAAGAGTAATACAAGACCTTAGTATTGTAAACATCCGAGTTTACAAGTATAAGGACCCAATTTACCTTCCGAATGTTCCCATTTACCCTAATATTGTACTACATGTCTTTATCTTTGTAAATTACGATATTACAATATTAAGGATGCATTTTACAATCATATGGAACATAACTGTCCAAAACCAAGTAAAACAAGACCTTAATATAGTAAATGTTTGTGTTTGCACATATAATTAAAGACTCAATTTACTTTCCTAATGTCCCTAGTTACCTTAATATTGTACTAGATGTCCTTCTCTTTGTAAATTACGATATTACAAGATTAAGGATGGGTTTTACAATCTCCTGGAACATAACTATCCAAAATAGAGTAATACGAGACCTTAATATTGTAAACATCCATGTTTACAATACTAAGGACCCAATTTACCTTCCGAATGTTCCCATTTACCCTAATATTGTACTATATGTCTTTATCTTTGTAAATTACGATATTACAAGATTAAGGATGCATTTTACAATCATATGGAACATAACTGTCCAAAATCGAGTAAAACAAGACCTTAATATAGTAAACGTTTGTGTTTACACGTATAAGGACTCAATTTACTTTCCTAATGTCCCTAGTTACCTTAATATTGTACTAGACGTCATTCTCTTTGTAAATTACGATATTACAAGATTAAGGATGAGTTTTACAATCTTCTGGAACATAACTATCCAAAATAAAGTAATACGAGACCTTAATATTGTAAACATCCATGTTTACAATACTAAGGACCCAATTTACCTTCCGAATGTTCCCCTTGACCCTAATATTGTACTACATGTCTTTATCTTTGTAAATTACGATATTACATTATTAAGGATGCATTTTACAATCATATGGAACATAACTGTCCAAAACCAAGTAAAACAAGACCTTAATATAGTAAACGTTTGTGTTTACATGTATAAGGACTCAATTTACTTTCCTAATGTCCCTAGTTACCTTAATATTGTACTAGACGTCCTTCTCTTTGTAAATTACGATATTACAAGATTAATGATGAGTTTTACAATCTCCTGGAACATAACTATCCAAAATAAAGTAATACGAGACCTTAATATTGTAAACATCCATGTTTACAATACTAAGGTTTACAATATTAAGGTCCCAATTTACCTTCCGAATGTTCCCCTTGACCCTAATATTGTACTACATGTCTTTATCTTTGTAAATTACGATATTACAAGATTAAGGATGCATTTTACAATCATATGGAACATAACTGTCCAAAACCGAGTAAAACAAGACCTTAATATAGTAAACGTTTGTGTTTACACGTATAAGGACTCAATTTACTTTCCTAATGTCCCTAGTTACCTTAATATTGTACTAGACGTCTTTCTCTTTGTAAATTACGATATTACAAGATTAAGGATGAGTTTTACAATCTCCTGGAACATAACTATCCAAAATAGAGTAATACGAGACCTTAATATTGTAAACATCCATGTTTACAATACTAAGGACCCAATTTACCTTCCGAATGTTCCCATTTACCCTAATATTGTACTATATGTCTTTATCTTTGTAAATTACGATATTACAAGATTAAGGATGCATTTTACAATCATATGAAACATAACTGTCCAAAATCGAGTAAAACAAGACCTTAATATAGTAAACGTTTGTGTTTACACGTATAAGGACTCAATTTACTTTCCTAATGTCCCTAGTTACCTTAATATTGTACTAGACGTCCTTCTCTTTGTAAATTACGATATTACAAGATTAAGGATGAGTTTTACAATCTTCTGGAACATAACTATCCAAAATAGAGTAATACGAGACCTTAATATTGTAAACATCCATGTTTACAAGTACAAGGACCCAATTTACCTTCTAAATTTTCTACTTTACCTTAATATTATACTACATATCTTTATAATTATAAATTACAATATTACAAGATTAAGGGTGAATTTTACAATCTTGTGGAACATGACTGTCCTAAACAGAGTAATACGATACCTTAATAATGTAATCATTTGTGTTTACACGTATAAGGACCCAATTTACTTTCCTAATGTCCCTAGTTACCTTAATATTGTACTAGATGTATTTATCCTTGTAAATTATGATATTACAAGATTACGTATGAGTTTTAAAATTCTATGGAACACAGCTGTCCAAAACAGAGTAATATGAGACCTTAATATTGTAAACATCCGTGTTTACAAGTATAGGGACCTAATTTAACTTCCGAATGTTCCACTTTACCTTAATATTGTACTACATGTCCTTTTTTTTGTAAATTACGATATTACACGATTAAAAATTGATTTTATAATATAATGGAACACAAATGTCCAACAGTGTAATACAAGTCCCTCCTATTGTAAAGCCTTTTGTTTTCAAGGATAATGACCTAATTTACTTCTCTACTGTCCCACCTTCGCTTTATACGTTTATTGTGTTATTTAATTATAAATTAAATAGATGTTTACAAACTATTAACACAGGACATAAATCGCATGTTTTTCACCAAAAAAAAATTATTAAATTTGGGGTTACAAAACTATTTCGAATGGGAAGTGAAATCCTGTGGAAAACGAAGCCAAACATTAAGAAAATAGGCATGCATGCATGTTTGCAATTTCAAACAGACGGTTTGTCAATTGCATTATACTTATCCAAGTTCCTACACACGGTTTGTCAAATGCATTATGCTTGTTCAATTTCCAACTCACTGTTTGTCAATTGAGTTATTTCCTTTTCCTCCTAGGTGAGCCAATCTATCAGTGCCCTTTCCATCTTATGGTCACTTCCTTTCAAATTAACTCATTCAATCCATTCACATACAACAATAGACGATCATATTTGACATCATTATAGAATAAGTTTGTAGCATCAAACAAGTTACATAAGTTCAAATCTACCACAAAATATATAATCTCACTTATGAACGTATACCACAAAGACAAAATACTCATAATACAATTTATGTTTTCTTCCTTAGCCTTAGCCTCTTACTAATAGGGCGTGGTTCTGGTTCCGGCAAAGAGGTCTTGCGTTTTTGTGGTGATGCTTTGCCTTTCCCTTTAATTGCAGCTGCTTTTTCTTTGGAATGCACCGCCCCTCCTTTAAATTTTGTTTTCACCACAGCTCCTTTTCCCTTTGTGTTAGGGGACGGTGACTTGGTTGTGGTCTCCTCCACTAGTACCTCATCTTCCTCGTCCTCCTGGTCATTTTCTGGGTCATTTTCATCCCCATCCCCGTTTTCCTCGACCTCCTCATCCTCCTCATCCTCCACGTTTTCCTCATCCTCCTCATCCTCCTCACCATCCACGCAAGTGCACATTGTGAACAATAGCGCACATATTGAAAAATAGTAAAGGGTGCAAGTAAAGGATCTTGCCCACAAAGATTGGTTGTTAACGTTGTAAAATGGATCCATAAACATGTAAGTTACACGATTTAGGTAGTGATTTACAAGTTTTTGTACCACGATTACAATGTTAGTGTTCTCATAATCCTTAGCGTTGTAAATCCTTATTTTACAAGGATATGGATCCAAATTACAAAGAATAGGTAAGTCCGGACCATGAGGATGTAAATTGGGGTCCTTATTCTAGTTAAATTGGGGTCCTTCTCCAAAGTCTACCTTTACCTTATCATTGTAAGATGGATCATTTCAATTGTAAATCAGGATATTACAACGCTATGGATAAGGAAGAACCTCAAACTTGTAATCATGGTGCAAAAAATCATAAATGAGAACCCAAATCTTGCAATGTATGAGATTAAGAATCTCCGTTACGAGTTTTTGGAAAGCTTACGTCCAAAGCACTGTAATACGAGTCCTTAATGTTATAAACCATTGTATTTACAAGAATAAGTACCAATTTTACATCTCCAAGGTCCACAATTACCTTAACCATGTAATAGAGATCCATTCTATTGTAATTTATGACATTACAAGTTTATGGATACACTTTACAAGTTTATGGAACATGGAGGTCCAAAACATTTACTTCTCTAAGGTCCCCCCTTACATTAACATTATAAGAGATATCATTTCTAATGTAAATTATAGTATTACAAGATTATGAATTATAAAGAACCTCAAAGTTGTAATTTATTTATTTATTCAGTATGCACTTACCATTACTTTTTTGACAACTGCTTTATGGTATGCAATTACCTTAGCATGTTTGGCAATTGCATTACGGTATGCAATTACCGTCGCTTGTTTGGCAATTGCATTACGGTATGCAATTATCGTCGCCTGTTTGGCAATTACATTACGGTATGCAATTACCATTGCCTGTTTGACAATTGTATATATAATATGTGAAATATGTTCAAATTTCTCCAAGGCCTTTGTACTTGGTTGTATAAAATGGGTCATTCAAGGTTGTAATCTTGGTGCAAAAATGCGTAAATTGGAACTCAAATCTTGTAATCCACGAGATTAATGATCCATTTTACATGTTTATGGAACGCTTATATCCAAAAATTTGTAATTTATGAATGCACTTTATAAGTTTATGGAACTTTGACGTCCAAGTAATTGTAAAAAGGGTCTTTGATATTGTAAACCGTTGTGTTTACAAGAATAAGGACCACATTTACTTCTCCAATGTCCATCCTTACCTCAAAGAAACAAAAGTGTTAGTTCATAGAACACTAACTAATGTTTTGGTTTGTTTAGAAACAAACAAGAGCTTTTGTTTGATTTTTTTTTTTGAAGTGTCAAAATTATATTTTTCTATGCATACACTAATCTCAAAATACAACTTTATGGTACAATGCCCATTCACAATGCTAATGGGATGATTGTTTGAATTGGCACATAAACTATGATATAACGTTACAGTCAAATTTACTTTAAAAGCTTATTCTCAATGGTACTATATCCTCATCAAAGCCAACATAAACTTCATTCATGTAATTGAAAGTATTGTTCAATACATTCACTTTACATAACCAATAATTATAAATCTAAAATCTCAAGTCATTATGTATATAATAAAAAAAAATACAATCTCCAGATACAATGAAAATATTACAAATTCAAGTAGCCAAATAAATAGACTCCAAAATAGTATATATTAGTCTTGTACTTGGCCTAATTCTTTACCCCAACTTGAAAAACAATCACAAAACTATAAATAAAATGAATGGGAAACATAAAGCAATGTGTTAATATGAAAACAATTACAAAGTCATCATTGTAAACAAACAAAAAAAAACAAACCTACAACATAATTAACTTGAATAATAGAAAGTAATATGCCAATTTGGGGTAGAGATTTGTTCTTTTCTTTTTTCTTTTTTTACTTTTTTGGATTGTATAACTATCATCAATCTTATAGGCTTTGAATATCAAACAAAAAGTGCAAAGAAAGCAGCCAATAGTTGGGACCAGCTTCAACCATTATCTCCAAGGCCATGTACAATTGCCACTCAGGCAGTCTGTTTTCGCAAATTGAAACGTGGTTTTTGTTTGTCGATTGCCAACTTGACATGGCTGAAGAATAACAACAATAGAAATAGAAAGAAAAGAAAACTGAACTGCAATTCACTACATAAAAAAAAAGACTAGGACTTTCCCTCGTCACTCTCGTCTTCAATTCAGCCTCATGCCTTACGTCAAGCTCATACTTCCTTTATTTTGTGACAACATAGCCGCCTTATGTTGCCAATTGACAAACATGCACTATGTAATTGTTAATCCTTTTATTTATTTATTTTTTTGAAAAGAAACAAATATGTTAAAACAATAAAATTTAGTGCTTTTAACCATTCTAATCACACAAAACCTAAGGGAAATATTATTAAAAATATATATAAATATTAACATATCAATTAACTTTTACTTTCATTGCAAGTGTTAATATCTTAGTCACAAGTAAATAACAAACATTGATGAACATGCGGTAATTGAAATGCAATTGAATTTACAAAATCCAATTAGCAGACAGAAAGCAGGTAATTGAATATGTGAAATCTAATTTCTCTGGGCATATATGAAGCAAATCCTACAAAATTCTCACCCAATAACAAAGATTTTTCTTTTTCGATAACAAAAATATCAGATTAGCATAAAGTCAACACCTTTTTTCTTTTCAAAACCATGTATACAAACAGCAAGCTAAAAAAACCTTAGCAAAACATTAAGAAATAATTTTCTTTTCTTCTTTTGGTGTGAACCAAATATTTCATAATTGAAAAATACATAAGAAATCTTACTTTTTTGTCATTACATAAGCAATCTTACTAAGTTGTTAATTATCCTCGTAGTCCTTTGGGTTCAAGCACCAGTAGAGGCTTTGCAACACCAGCACCCACCAACTTGTTAAATACAAAATCAATTATACTAATTCATATTAAGGGCTAATTGAAGAAAGTAATCTTGATGGAAGAGAAAGACATAAAATTGACCTGCCAAATGGTCCAATGGAACAAACTCTTTGGGGTTGCAATGGTGAGGGAGAGAGTACACGCTTATGATGTGGCATGAGGAATTGTGGCTGAATGTGCGGTCAAATATAGTTCAGAAGAGCTTAAAACACAAAAAAAGGGGAAAAGAAAATACTCACAACCTACATTTTCCAACAATAATCCATGATTAGAATAATGAGGAAGGGTCAGGTGACACTATTATGCGCAGCTCAACTCAACTTTGCCTCTGCAATCAAATCAGCCCATGCTTTTGGGTAATTTCCTTTCCTTATAAACATACCAGGAATTGACAAAACATAACAAATTATGCTATAATTGTTATGAAAAATTCTAATTGTAACACATGCAGGTGTGATCTGAGGGTGTTAAGTACTGCAAATGAATTTTTCAACACAATATTGAAGCATCATGGGCATTGTTTCTCAGAAATCAACACCAACCCATGCATTATTGATGAACAGGGCAGGCTTAGAATCTTACCCTACCATGATTTCCACTCATCTTCTCATGGTTGTACCATTTGCCCTCCCAGCATGTGCAAGGTGATTAAACTAAACTAATTGCATATATTTAAGTACCCCAAAATCAAAATCACAAATTTAATTACACTGGTTTAGTATGTTTGTGGGGTTTCTTTTGTTACAGGGTCTAATAATGGAAAAGATTCAAGCTTCTGTTGCAACAGATGGGAAGAAACATAAATAGTTAATCTATGTTGGGGATGGAGCTCCTGATTTTTGTGCAGGTTTGAAGCTTGACGAAGGAGATTTTCTGATGCCAAGGAGGGATTTTCCTATATAGGATGGAATGAGTGTGATGAGCTCTGGGCAAAAATTTACCAAGGCAAAAATTTACGTAGGCAAAAATTTACGAATGGAATGAGTGTGATGAGCTCTGGGCTGTCTTGCTCAACACAGTTAATACATTCTTCACTGAAATGGGGTTGTCTTGCTAAACTCAGATGGGGTTCTCTTGCTTTCATTCAAGTACTCAATCCTAATTTGAGGATTTTAAAGTGAGGTTGATCATAACCTCACTAACCCTAACCCCAAATCAATTGATTAAAAGTTAGCTCCAAAACTGAAGAACCCTAAATTGACCCATAGAAGCATAACTAGAGAGAAAGAGGAAGGAAAAGACTCACCTGATGACAGATCGATTTCCAGAGCACAGAGAATGATGAAGCGAATAGATAGAGACGGAGAGTGAGAGCAAGAGGGAGCGAGAGCGAGAGAGTGACTTCAAGATCGACAAATTGATATCCAATAGTTGCCATTGTTCGAACCAAGAAGCCCAACTGAAGAAGAGAGAGCAACAATGGAACAAAGACTGACAGCGCCAAGAAGAAGAAGAGAGAGGGGAGTCGCAGGAGTCTCTAAGCATTCTTGCTTTCGTTTTGTTATTGTTTCAGATTTCTTTATTTTCTATTGTTTTTGTTTTGGTTTTCTTTTACCTGGAGCAACCCATTTAATCGGTCACTTACTATCAACGGTGTAGATTACCCCACATCCCACAATAGCTTATCCAATGGTCTATAATAGTGGCGCATCCATGCGCAGGGCGCACCGTAGAATTTTTCCACTAGTGGGTAGGCTGTCCATATTTCGTTGCTTCATTTTATTTTATGTTTTTCCTCCCATTTCTTCTTTTTATGTCAAGAGCACAAAAGTGAATAAAATACTCCATTAAAGACCAATCATTTTAACAAAAAAATGCACCCATCTGAAAATCAAAATACTAATCATGTCATTATTGGAGAACGACATGATCAAGGAAACTGTTGAAGCATGACATAGTCATAATAACTGGACTGACTTGTACTTATTTGGAGGAGTTGGACCATTTTGTGTTTGTGCCCTCCTATTTGTCCTTATATGGTAAAACCCCTATATTTTATTATATTTTTATTTACTAAATATATATGCACATGTAAAAATATTGTGAACTTTTTTTGTCAATAAATAAGGATAGTTTTCAACTTATTTATTCATTTATATATGACATAAAAGAAATCGAGTCATGTTATTGGATCTAATTTTTGATAATTTAACAAACCGAATATGTATATAGTCGTAAATGATCCGTCGGATTATTGAATCAAATTACATTGAATTTTTTGTTTTTTAAATCAAATCGGATCACTTTATATTTGATCCACCTTTGACCTATTTACAAGTCTACTATCATGTGTTATAGGCATGTTTAATATGGAGTAAGTTTATGGTTTTACTCTTCTTTTTTTTTTTTTTTTTAAAGAAGGGGCCACCTTACACTACTGCCAACCACCACTGATGGTCATCCATTTGAAGGAAACCTTTAGAAAATTATGAGTTTCATTTGAACATCAACATAGATAAATAAAATCATGGCAACAGAAGCTTAAGCATGCATCTATGAGTTCAAAAACAAAAAACTTTTCCCATGAATCTTTTAAGCCAAGTGATAGTTGTACTATTTTCCTAGAACATACTTCTAAAAAGATTGGAAGGAGGAGTTACCCTTGGTGCATGCTTTCAACCCTATGAACGAATTCCACCAAAGTTGTTGAAGCTTGAATGGCTCCTTCAAAATCTTCACCTTGTTGTTGAAGCTTGAATGACTCCAAAAAACTCCAACTTGAGAGGTTCTCCAAAAGTCACCAAAATAGGTAACCTCTAAGTCTCTTCACCAATTAGAGCTTGAGAAGAAGATGATGAGCTTAGTGAGAGGATGATGCTAGTAATCCCTCACTAAGGTAGTATGAATGTGTAGAGAGAGTTTTTGGAAGACTAGAGCTTTCTTTCTCTCTTATTTTTCACTAATGACCCCTTAGGCCATCTCCAGCCATAGGGCTAAATGTAGTCCAGGGCTAAAATTTAGCCCCCCAAAATATTAATTTTTTAAAGAATAGTGCAGGGCTAAATTTTTCCATCTCCAGCCATATAGGGCTATATTTTAGGGTCCTTGATATTTTATTATTTTGAGAAAAACTATGGTACAACACTCATACATTCCACAACTATATATTGTTTAATTTAATTAAACTACTATTTTCCACAACTATATATTGTTTAATTTAATTAAACACTCATACATTCCACAACTATACATTCAACAACTAGAGACAATATTCCATATATGACACGTATTAAGAACAAGATTTTTTATAAAAATAAAATAAAAATTAAGGATGGGATTCAATGTTTGAGTTCAACGGTTATGAATAAAGACTCTTTTATTATTTTTTTTAAACAACACTTGAAAAGATGGCAAAAACTGACCACATTTATTATTAATTTTTTTATAAAAAAAAGGAGTGGGTAGGTCCATACAGTCATTGCCAACAAGAAACATTCAAACAGCTTTTAAAACTCTATATAAATCCAGCTTTTAATAAGGCAAGTGGGAAGTGCTTTAATATTTGGTGATTGAAAAGCACATGGTGGGGTCCACTATGAATTTGGCCTAGGCCAAAGCTGGGCTACATTTGGCCCGGTTGGAGGGCTAAACGGCCAAATGTGGCCCTCCAAATGTGGCCAAAATTTTATTTAGCCCATGGCTGGAGAAGGCCTTAGGCTTCAAAAAGATGATAGTCATCTTTTACTTGAGTCAACAAGTTGACTGTAGCAACCAAAACCCATATGAAGGCCCATCCCTTGAAATTGGGCCTCTTGGGCTCAATTTCATTTAAGTTGTCACACAACCTAATCTCCATGTCCAATAAGATAAAGCCCAATGAGCCTAGAATTCAAAATTCTCGTTTAAAGCCTATTCTGACATCACGTGTTGTTTAAATTAATTCCATAATTAATTTTGCCTTAACCAATTAACTAAGCTTAATTGATCTCTTCGATTCATTAACTCCATTACGGTTTCTCAAATAACTCAAGTTTAACGGTGTGTGATCCATTAGGTTCTAATTAGCAAGATCGTGGGCAATTTGAACTCTTCGTAATTGATTGTGAATTAAAACCCTTTTTTAATTCTCCCTATTAGTTAGGATCATTAGTCCTTAAGGCTTCCACCATCCATGAGTGACACCTAGCAATATGTCATGAATATCCAAGCTAAGTAGAATAAGCAGAGAACCTATTCAATTGGAATTACAATGCAATACGGTCCTTCCCTATTACAATGCCACCACCTCACTCCCACTGCCACCACCATTACCACCCCCACCTCCTCCACCACTACCTCTCCCACCATCACCCACAAACCACCATCACCATCACCACCACCGTCATCACCCCTAAACCCTTTGTTTTTTGAGTGCTATAAACTCCATTAAAATCAATAATAAAACTCTAACAAACTCAGTTAAAATCTATACACGAATTCAGTCAAAATCTATGTGGAGTTTGTAGAATTCTGTCAAACTCAATTAAATTCAATTAAACTCCATCAACTTTATAACTCTTTTAAAATTATTTAAAATCTAAATTGAATACACCCTCCTACAAGTTTAAGAATCGGATTTCCAACCAATTCAATGTGCCTCAAAGTAAGCTGTTTTCCATGAAATCGTAAAATTTGAGTTTTTGGTAATTCATCTCATGAATATAGAACTTCAGGTTCTATGTGTAAGAATTTGCATTCTAAATCAAATACTGAGATGGTCTTCTAATCACTTAAGGATATCTATTTCTATGCCAATTAGGAGTATGTATTTTATCTGTCTTTTAGACTTTGTATAAGTGACTGTTTTAATTCAATACAAAGTGCTTCAGGTTTCCTAATTTTATGTGGATTGAAACATCTAATTCTACTGGCTTAAGGAAAGCTTAAGACGTCTTTGATGAGGAGGAGTCTTAAGTAAAGCCTATAAAAGGATGTCCCTGTGCTATCGGCTAAATACACACTCAATATTATTCTCACCCCATCTAGAGAGAGATAAAGAGCCGGATAGCAGAGAAGACTTCTTTACAGCATAATAACAAGAAAATTTCCTGTGAACATCATGTCTGATCAAGGTATGTGTTTAGTTCATATAAACCTATTAAGACTTACATGTGGTATCAGAGCATTAGGTTGTATGTTCTTAACCTAATCATAAGTAAAACAAATCAAGGCTCGCATGAAAAGGCTAAAAATATGGTTTTGATACATATGTTGCAATCATGATATAATTTAAAGAAAACACCAATCACTATAGCATGCATATTTCAATTATTATACGTTGCATATCTTATTTGATAAGGTATGAGATAAGCATAAAGCTTCCTGCTTAAATCATGCTTGAAAGACTACTGATCAATGTTTGGGGATGATTTTGGATCAATTGAGTGAGCCACAACGACTCAATTGGTATACAAGAGATTCTTCATTCGAAGTTTTTGATCAAAATTGCATTACACTCAACCTTTCTTGTACAATTCTTTGTCCACATATGTGAATTGTGCAAGAAGGGCTGTTTATAATGGAACAGTATGGAAAACAGATTGTATGAACAAACAATGAACATTCCTCTGTCCACGGACGTGGAAATGTTCCTTGTTTCAAGATTGCTCATACAGATCTGTTGTTCTGAGTACTATGGAACATGTTTGACTTGTAACCCACATGTGCAAATCAATAATGTTCAGTTAAAGATTTTGGGGATGTTTATTTATGTTTTCTTTAAACTTACAGTGAGTGCTTCAAGTTACAACTCCATCGAAATCTTGACTGGATCAAACTATCTGAAGTGGAAAGAAGAGTTGGAAATTTCACTAGGGCTAATGGACTATGACATAGCTCTAAAATGGGACACACTTGAGGAACCTGCTGCCAATGCTACTACAGATGTCAAAAGGAGATATGAAAAATGGGAAAAGGCTAACACGATGGCTATACTGATTATGCTGAGAACCATGACACCTTCCATGAGAGGTAGCATTCCAAGATCAGAAAGTGCAAAAGAATTCATTGCTGCCATTGGTCTAAAATTGAAAGAATTTGAAAAAGGAGAGAAAAGTACCTTGCTGAACAAATTAACTTAGATGAATTATGATGGGCGAGGTTGTGTGAGAGCTCACATAATGAACATGGCAGACGTTGCACACAAACTGAAGGAACTGAACATGACTATAGATGAGGACATGATGGTGCATTTTGCCTTGAACTCACTGCCAAAGGAATTCAAAACTCTCAAGAGTTCATATGTGGCTCAGAAGGAAAGTTGGACATTGGATGATCTTATAACCATTAGTGTTCAAGAAGAGCACAACATCATAATGGAGAGAGGTCAAAAAGTTGTGAACATGGTTTAGGACTATCGTGGCAAGCAAAACAAAGATAAAAAGATAATTTTTGGAGAAAAGAAAGACCAAGACAGTACCAAAACAAAAGAAGGAAAACCAACTCGATTGAAATGTTTCTTTGTAGAAAATTTGGACACATGAAAAGGGAATGCAAGAGGTACAAGAGATGGTTAGAGAAACAAAAGAACAAAGGGGTTCATAACCAAGAGGTTGCCAAACAAAGATGAGGTGAAGGTATTCGTGGGCAATGGAGTCAAAGTTCAAGTGGAGTTCATTGGAGCAGCTAGGATCAATTAGATTATGGTTTTGTTTTAGATTTGGTAGATGTAGTCTATGTTCCTTCTATGACAAGGAACCGTATCTCAGTTGCTAGGCTTGTTAAATCAAAACTAACTTTGAGATTTGATGAATTTGGTTTTTCGATTTCCAATAATAAAGAACTAGTTGGAAATGGAACTCTTGTTGGAAACATGTTTCAATTGAACTGCAGACCACCTCAAATGGTTATGAACATTGCAAATACAAAACAAAAGAATCAGACATCATCAAAACTTTGGCATAAAAAGGCTTGGCCATATTTCAAAAGAAAGAATGAACTCCCTGTGTAAAGAATCAGTGCTGCCATTAATTGACTTTAACAACATGGCACTACTACAAAAAAGGCAAAAGACGACGGGAATTCACCGTCGTGTATCTGGTTTTCAAACCGTCGTGAAATCGACCGACATCTTTTCCAAAAGAAAACCACGATGGTAAATCCCCGCCGTTGTTAAAACAAACAACGTCATTAACAAATAACAACCGATGTCTGTGTATTGAAAATTGAGCCAAAAAAATTGTCAAGGATAAGAATAGACGACCAATTTTAACAAACAAACGTCGTTTACAACGCAACACATGACATATTTTAACAGAACATGGCCGCAAGAGACGCATGGCCGTTACATATACCTTTCACGACACATGATCAAACAAGAAACGTGAAATACAATTATGACGTCTTTAAATAAATAAAAGACGACGTTATTAATTCATCCTACGTCACCACTATTTATATAACCATCGTGAAATAAATTATCCACTTCGTTTTTTCCATTAATATTGACGTGGAAATACCGGTTAGGGTCATTACTTATGACACATGTATTTCTATAGACGACGTTGTATTTAATGAACAACGTCATCCACAAATAAAAGACAACCGTGTTTCAGAATTTATACGTCATCTTTAAAAACATGATCGTCGTCTAATATATTTTACACGGCACAAATTGTTAGTCGATCGCCGTATAAAATTATTTTAACGACATGATCTGAAAATAAACGACGTGGAAAATATATTAGGGTCATTACTTACGACACATTTATTTCTATAGACGATGTTGTGTTTGATGGACAACGTCGTCATCATATTTATACGTCGTCTTTACCAAAATGACAGTCGTCTAATCTATTTGAGACGGCAAAGTTTGTCAGCCAATTGCCGTGTAAAATACTTTTAACGATATAAGAATAAAAAAAAGACGCGGATATTCCCATATAACATTGTTTTTGTAAAAGAACGACGTCCAAATATCTCTTACGTCGACAAATTTACCTCTGGATTTCAAATAACGTCGTGAATTGTTCTTTTTCCACTTCGTTTATGAGATATGCATCCAGTCTAGTACGTTTTATTTTTCCTGTTTTTCTAGATTGAGGGATTTGCATTTAAGGATGTTAATCTGGTTGACAGTTTTTATTATTAAATAATTTCTACCATTTTGACTATTAGCTGTTTAAACTTATTATGCATTTGATTTATTTATGTGAGTTTATGGTCTCTTTTGAGATACTATTGTTTTAATAACATTGCGAATTGACTCTTGCTAAGTCGTAAAGGGGTGTTTGTACTGAAAAGCATAAAGATTCACATTACGGATAAGTACATGTTAAGGTTCACGTTTGTAGGTGCTTCATGTGTTTTGAGATTGCATTATGTGATTATAGATGGCCTGGTTTTAATAAAGGAGAGCAGTGCTTGCCTATAGTTCGTTTTGTCTAATCGCTTTTCACTGGATCTTGAAGGGAAGGACTTAAATGTTTTAAACTCATGGCCAATAAAGATTATTAAACTTGAAATACAGAAACTTAGTGTTGTAGTGCTTGAATGTTATATTCCTATTTAGATCGGTGCACTAGATACTAAGTTATATCAGGTTTGATAGGAGTTTAAATTAGGTTATTCCTTGGGGCCCAAGACTTTGGGAAATAAGGAAAGTCTTGAAGCCAATTAAAGGGTTCCTATTTATTTCCTTTTAGGTGAACCGTTGCTTGATGGGCTTAGAGTGTTAGTCAAGTCGGCCCTCGGTGATGAGTAGAGACAACTTGACCTAGCCCTTTATAAGCTTAAGACCCTGTTCTCGTCAGAAACGTTCTCTAACCCTAATCTCATCATAAAGAGAGAGCTGAAACAATTTCTGAGAAAGAGCAGAAGTCTTAAGTTGTTCGTGTCTTTTGCTCGTGCTATTGCGATTGGATGAATTTAGAGATCGTGTATTCAAGGAAGATGAATAAGCCCTACAAAGACTAATTCGAGTTCTAAGTGAGCACAAGACATCAAAGGAATAAGCCCTACAAAGTGCATGCATAGGATCCTTTTGGAAGGAGAATCGAAACCTACAAGGGAAGCCCAAAGGAGGCTGAATCCGGTGATGAAAGAAGTTGTTAAGAAAGCTTTTGGACGGGGGAATCATATACCCCATTTCGGATAGCAAGTGGGTGTCTTGTCCTAGTTGTTCCCAAGAAATCCAGAATTACTTGGGGGTGAAGATATAAAGAGAAGGCACAGACCCATCGTATAGGATTGCATTCTTTCTTGCACCATTCTCATCCTCAATCTTGGACTTCAACTCAAATTATCTGATATTTCAGAGTCCTCCACACAACCAATTGGCACAGACCCATCGGCAGTCTATTCAGACCCACAACCAATTGGGTCATACTCATAAGCATTAAGAATTTGCCTCTCCAATAGACTCTTCTTCAACCACCTCAACCTTGACCTCCCCTGTTTCTGCCATATCAGGGTTTGGTATATCCTTAAACCAGACTCAAAATCCAAGAACGAATATGCAAACGTTAAGTCTCTGGGATCAACAGGGGCAGGTGGGTCCTTCGAATTCTTGGTCTTTGAAGCACTACTAAAAAAAATCCCTTGCGCGACCAAACAAAATTCGTCGCGCAAAGTGACTTTGCGCGACAAATATAAATCATCGTCGCTCAAAGTCTTACACAACTCAATTTTGCGCAACGAAAAACAAATCGTCGCACAAAGTCACTTTGCGCGACGACAAAGAATCGTCGCGAAAAGTAACTTTGTGCGACGAATACTAGAATTCGGTGCACAGAGTTTTGCGCGACGAATAGTGATTCGTCTCGCAAAGTATTTACAAAAATAAATAAATAAAAAATTATTTTTAAAAATTTTTGGATGCCTTTGCGCGACGAAATAATAATCTTCGTCTCGCAAAGTCTTTACTAAAATTTTAAAAAAAATTAAAAAAATTTTGGATGACTTTGCGCGACGAAATAATAATCTTCGTCTCGCAAAGTCTATACAAAAATAAATAAAATAAAAAAATTATTTTGTTAGAAAAATATATTATTGTAGTTCGGATTGGGTTTTTGTTAGAAAATATATATTTTAAATTGACAATCAAATTGGTTCATTGTATTCATATAGGGTCAAGGAATGTAGCTGTAAAAAATCATCAAAATCGAAATTGAAATAACCGTTAAATCGTGATTTTTCGTTTATAACCGTCGAAAAGTTTTGTCCTATTACTTGATCTATGAATGTTTATTTTTTTCGATTTTTGGCGTATGTGATCTCGAAGTATAAACAAACAAGTTTGACGGTTGGATCGTTGAAACTAGTTTCGTAGAATGCGTATGCCATCAAAATAATATATTCACTAACAATTAAGAGTTTATAAACTTTCATTAAATACAATATAAGATTTTGTAGTATCCACTAGTGTAAATATTTTCAATTGAAGATCAAATTGAGTCATTGTATTCATATAGGGTCAAGGAGTGTAGCTATAAAAAATCATCAAAATCGGAGTTAAAATAACCGTTTAATCGTGATTTTTGTTTATAACCATCGAAAAGTTTTGTCCCATTACGTGATCTCTGAATGTTTATTTTTTCCGATTTTTGGGGTATACGATCTCGAAGTATAAACAAACAAGTTTGACGGTTGGATCGTTGAAACTGGTTTCATAGAATACATATGCTATTAAAATAATATATTCACTAACAATTAAGAGTTTATTTATACTTTTGTTAAATATAACATAAGATTTTGTGGTATCCACTAGTGTAAATATTTTAAATTGATGATCGAAGTGGTTCATTGTATTCATATAGGGTCAAGGAGTGTAGCTGTAAAAACATCATGAAAATCAGAGTTGAAATAACCGTTAAATCGTGATTTTTTGTTTATAACCGTCGAAAAGTTTTGTCCTATTACTTAATCTCTGAATGTTTATTTTTTCCGATTTTTGGCGTATATGATCTCGAAGTGTAAACAAACAAATTTGACGGTTGGATCGTTGAAACTAGTTTCGTAGAATGCATATGCCATGAAAACAATATATTCACTAACAAATAAGAGTTTATTTATACTTTTATTAAATATAACATAAGATTTTGTGGTATCTACTAGTGTAAATATTTTAAATTGACGATCGAATGCAATCATTGTATTCATATAGGGTCAAGGAGTGTAGATGTAAAAAATCATGAAAATCAGAGTTGAAATAACCGTTAAATCGTGATTTTTCGTTTATAACCGTCGAAAAGTTTTGTCCTATTACTTAATCTCTGAATGTTTATTTTTTCTGATTTTTGGCGTATATGATCTCGAAGTGTAAACAAACAAATTTGACAGTTGGATCGTTGAAACTAGTTTCGTAGAATGCGTATGCCATGAAAACAATATATTCACTAACAAATAAGAGTTTATTTATACTTTTATTAAATATAACATACGATTTTGTGGTATCTACTAGTGTAAATATTTTAAATTGACGATTGAATGCAGTCATTGTATTCATATAGCATCAAGGAGTGTAGCTGTAAAAAATCATCAAAATCAGGGTTGAAATAACCGTTAAATCATGATTTTTCGTTTATAACTGTCGAAATGTTTTGTCCCATTAATTGATCTCTTAATGTTTATTTTTTCTGAATTTTGATGTATATGATCTCGAAGTATAAACAAACAAGTTTGACGGTTGGATCGTTGAGTAGCTTTAAATTTATTTATTTTGTACGTATAACACTTAAGAAATTGAATAGTATATGTATTTATTACTAGCTTTAAATATTTTTTAAGACTTTGCGCGACCAATTGGGATTTCGTCGCGCAAAGTATACTCTCAAAATTTGGGCGTGTACCAAAAATGGGAATTTTTTTTAAAAAAAAATTTCGACTTTGCGCGACCAATATATAAATATTCGTCGCGCAAAGTATACTCTAAAAATTTGGCGGGCACCAAAAATGGGATTTTTAAAATAAATAAAAAATTCGACTTTGCGCGACCAATATATAATTATTCGTCGCACAAAGTATATATTCTAAAAATTTGGCGGGCACCAAAAATGGGATTTTTTTTTAAAAAATTCGACTTTGCGCGACCAATATATAAATATTCGTCGCGCAAAGTATACTCTAAAAATTTGGCGGGCACAAAAAATGGGACGCGGGAATATTTTGGTCGCGCAAAAGTTTGGGCGACCAGAAATTCGTCGCGCAAAACTGAAAAAATTTGGCGGGCACCGAAAATGGGAATTTTTTTTTAAATTTTTTTTAAACACTTTGCGCGACCAATATATTGTTTCGTCGCGCAAAGTGATATGTTCTTTAAAAGCAAAATAACTCCTCCACCATTTTCTCAATGTCTTCTAAATCCTACCATTTCTCTCTTTCCCACTCCCCAAATCCTACCATTTCTCTCACACTCACTCCTCTCACTTAATCTCTCATCTCTCTCTTCACTATCTCTCTCTCTCTCTCTCACTTACTCTCTCATCTCTCTTTTCATCATCTCTCACTCTCACTCACTCTCTCATCTCTCTCTCACTATCTTCTCTAATTCTCTCACACTCACTTCTCTGAAAATTTTAAATTTTTTTCATTAATATGTATTTTTGGAGTTAGTTTTGAGTTTATGCCAATTATTTGTCATTATTTTATGTTATTGTTTTGTTATTTGACAATATTTGTTTTTTTTTATTTAGGGAATTGTTGAGGCTTTGATGGCTAAAGTTGAGGATTTGATATAAGAGGGTTGTAGATTTTATTATTGTACTTTGTTAATTTAAGTGTACATTTTGAATATTATGTATATTGGATAATTTGACCACTATTTTTCTTATGTAATTTTATTTTGAATATGTCAATTTAAATTAAAGTAATTAAGAAAAATAAAACATATAATTAAGTTAAATTTTAAAAAATTAATATAATGAAATTGATATAAGAGAAATAATAAAAAAAAAATGTCAAAAACCTTGCGCAACAAAATATTTCGTTGCGCAAACTATTAAATTAGTTTATTTTAGTTTAAAATTTTCAAAAAATAAAAATTAAAAAAAATGAATATTTCGTCGCGCAAACCTTTGAGCGACGTTAACATTCGTTGCGCAAAGTACACTTGCGCGACATTAACTTTCGTCGTGCAAAGGAGATATTATTCGTCATGCAAAGTATATAATATTCGTTGCGCAAAGTTGTTATTATCCGTCGCGCAAAGTTTTCAGGATTCGTCGCGCAAAGTCGTCATGATTCGTCGCGCAAGTTGTTATCCTTCGTCGCGCAAAGTGGCTTTGTGCGACGAAGAATTTTCGCCGTCGCGCAAACCCTTTCTCCACGAGTTTTGCGCGACAGAACTTGCGCGACCAAAATTTCGTCGCGCAAACTTTGCGCGACGAAATTTTCCTTTGCGCAACCAAAAATCATTCGTCGCGCAAAGTGTTTTTTGTAGTAGTGAAGCTTGATCGAGGTCCAGTTCAGGGATGAGGCCTGCCATTTGAGAATGCAGACAGGAAGAATTTGCGTTGAAGAATGAGATAAATGAAATTCTATGGGTGCTAATAGCAAGCCAATATAAGTAGTTAGGATTTTGCTTTGATTTTAGAAATTGAAACTCTGTTGGTTTTTTTGTTGTTTTTTTTGGTGGGAAGAGAGGGAAGAGAGAATGGGAAAGGGAGAGATTGAAACTTTGACACAACTTTCAAAAATCAATGACATAAATATAACTATGTTTATCTCTCGAAGTAACTAGACTAGTCACGCTATGAAAGAGATAAAGTCATGACTATATACTTCTTATAGCCAAAGGTGCGATCACAGGGTCCCCAAATTTTTGTTTTCCTAATACATTGATACATTGAACATTCTCCACTGCAATTCGGAAACGTTTCATTTTCTTAAAACAAAAAACAAAATAAAAAAAGAAATAAGACCCCTTGCAAGCATGGATAGGCAACATGGCCGTAAGATTACATGGCACCGATGGTCCAAATTAACATGCATTGCACATGATTTAAACTAACACCAACAACAAATATAATAATTTATTCCAGTTATTTTCCAGAATAAGAGGGTCCAAACTAAACCCAAGGTTACCATCTGCCAACCAGAAAATCTAAAACCAACTATGAATTTCCGGTCAATCAGCACCGAAAAATACAGTAGATAGTTCATGTATGGTTTACAAAGAACTTACTAATCTCCATTGAAAGTTGTGACAATATTTCACAAAATGTTGAAGTGAGTCTCCTAATTAATCAAGGAGATTTATTTCCTTGATTAATTAAGGGATTTACTTTCCTATTTTTATATAGTTGTCAAATCATTGTATAATTAGGAGATACTTTCCTAATCCTTTACTATATCTAATTCCTTTTAAAGTACTCATGTAAACTATTATATATACCTTCTTATGGAGAAGAATAAAAGTAGAACCTAACATATTCAAAATCCATATTCATATTTTTAGCATGGTATCATAGCAATCGATCCTCGGTTGTCTCTAAATTCTCATATCAAAATTTCTCCTCCCCTCCTCTTCAAGGGGGGGAGGGGGAGTGAAAAGGGATATGTTTCTCTTTCTCATGGAGATTTTGTCTCTTTCTTGACTTCGACATATCCTTCTCTTCAGGGGAAGAAGAGGATTGAAGAGAAGTTTCTATGTTCTTAAGCCGTGTTCACAGGGTTTCTGTGTCCTTAGCTGTGTTCACAAGGTTTCTGTGTTCTTTAAACTCCTCATATCAAATTTCTCATATTTTTTCCCAAATCCAAATCCCTCAAATCTAAATCCTCGTATCGAATTTTCTTGAAACACAAACCCAGAATCAAATTCCTCATCTCGTATTCCTCGTATTTCCAGATCTAAATCCTCGTATCGAATTTTCTTGAAACACAAACCCTAAATCGAATTCCTCATATTGTCTTCCTCTTATTTTCGGAGTCAGATTCAGATCTTCATACCCACATCCTCATATCCTCATATCCTGAAACCCTAAACACATCTTTTTTCTCTTATTCTTCAATCCTTCCGCTGCCATGGATATCGTTTCCAAAACCACCGAATCCACTTTCTCATATTCAAATCCAATTCCTACATCAAATTCATACATCAAATTCCTCAAATCAAATTCCTAAATCAAACGGTCGGTCGCCAGTGGAAAGCGACTGGCCCCCCTTTAGTTCTTCGAATACGGAGAATCTGCTTCAAAACTACCAGTCGCTAGTGGAAAGTGACTGGTAGTCAGAGAAGCTGTTTCAAACCGACCGGTCGCCAAAATCCAGCAACCGGTCACCAGAGGAAAACGATCAGTTTTCTCCACGCTGTCAAAATCAGGAGGAGGAAATTGAACCGTCTTATGAGATTTGCCCGCTTCAGCTCCAGTACCACACCAATCACCTGCTGAGGAAGTCATTTAGTGTGTCGGCTGACACACCCATTGAGATGAATCACAAGTTGTGTGAAAACATGGACTAAGAACCAACCAATAAGGAACAGTATCAAACGCCTTGTTGGAAGGTTAATATACCTGGCACACACAAGACCAGATAGTGCATATGTTGTGAGTGTGGTTAGTCAGTTTATGCATTCACCCAGTGTTTCTCATATGAATGCTGTTGATCGAATATTAAGATACTTAAAGTCAGCCCTTGGAAAGGTTTTAATGTTCTCAAAACATGAAGATCTTGAAGTTTTCGGATATACATATGCTGATTGGGCTGGGTCCATTACAGATAGACATTTTATCAAAGAAAAAATTGAGAAGAAGATCATCCGCCTACCATTCATAAATTAGAAGATCAACTGTTCGGTTCATTTTTACACATGATTTGTCATGTTATTCACCTATTATTTTGAGTTAGTTCTTGACATTTTATAGCTTTTTACTTCCTTTTTGTGTTTTCTTAGATTTTACCTTGGTTAGAATGAAAATGAGCTAAAAGTGCATTATTGGTTATAAATTCTGTTTTTGTTCATTTTCGTAGGTCAACTTCTTGGCCTGGGATCAACATGCTCTGGTGCTTGGATGAGGTTATGATCTTCATGAAACTTGTTCCAATGGATGTTAACTACAACATATCCAAATTTGAGCTCCATTGGACAAGTATTGCCCATCCAACCAATACAACATGTTACCACAGTTCTGGAAATCCGGAATTGTCCAGCTTTTACCTCCATTGTGTCATCTTGATTATTCTTGTTACCATAACACTTGGTAACAAGAATTTACCTTAGTAGATGAGATATTTTCTGAAGCATTTGGCATCTTTGTGAGGACAAGGCTTCATCATTTGCAAGGGGACAAGAAGACAATGGGTGAAGACTTTGCATTAGAATACTAAAAGTAAAAGCTGGAAAGGAGGAGAGAGGGAAGCAAAAGGGAATTGCAATCTGAAGTTAGAGAGCTTTTGAACGTGGGAAAGAGGGAGGATTCTATCATTCTACAACTTAGGAGCAGATTTTGGAGAGCTTGGAGCTAGGAGAAAGCCAAGGTGCAGCCAAGCAAAGTGGAGAAGAAGACTTCCACCATTGAAGACTTCAAGCTTTCACCACTTTCACAAAATCTGTAAACTCTTTCTAGTTTTAATTCAAATTTGTGTTTGAAATGATTATGAGGAACTAAACTCCATAGCTAGGGCTTAGGTTGAAGCCCTAAACATGATTACCTTATTGTTTTGATGCTTGAGTGTATGAATTTCTGAATATTGTTGATGAATTCCAATTCACCAAATTAATCTATCCTTGATGTGTGTTTTTCCTTGGTTGGCCATCTTTGAAAGCATGCTTCTTGAGATTGTTGGGATTATGTGTATATTCATGTTTTCCTAAGCAATAGATGGATGGAGTAAGAACCATCCATGTGAATTGGTTTCTTGAATACCTAATGTAAACACCATGCTATTAGGATTCTTGTGATGTTCATATTCTCTTTGAACTTAATGGGTTTTCCTTGTAATTGAATCGAAGTACGAACCATACCTAGGTTCGGTTATGAGGAGGGCACAAGTATTGTAGCACGAACCATGCACTTTACGTATATTAGAGAGAATCAATGCATCTTGAGCCACGACCCATGGTCTTGATTGCGAACATTTTCATCAACACGTTTAGTGTTCATCACTTGAGTATTCATGAACATAGGTAGAATTGTTTAGGGTGGATTCCGAAACCCTAGTGTTTGTTACATTTTCATTTCACATTTTGATAACTCATCTTTGCCATTCTCATTTAAATTCAAAGTTCATTTCCTTTCATGCAATAGAAATAGGTCACTTGAAACAAATCAAACCCCCCCCCCCCCCCCCCCCAAATGTGTGTGTGAGTTGTGTGTTAGACACGTTATGTGTCTTTGTTACTGAATTTTATTTGTTTCTGTAATTGTTTTGGACTTTTGGTCCGCGTTGTCTTCTTGCATTTTCTGTGCTGAATCCAACCGTATAAAGAACGTGATTTTTGGACAAACGGTTGGAAAGTTATAGGCAAAACACTGGACAGAGATCGAAACTGGAAAAACAGAGAAACGATTCTGCCCAAAAACGACCGGTCGTCACTGTTCACGACCGGTCGTCACTGTTCACGACCGGTCGCACTGTTCATTTGTTACTGTTTACGGCACTGTTCACAGGTGATAAAGTGGTGATAAAATGGCGATAGAAAATGCTGTTTGTGTTTTTGTTTAGTTTTCTTGTGTTGTTTCATTTCTTTTATACTTCTTTATTCATTTTTAGTTTCCATTTTGCATTTGTGCATTTGTGGTGTGTCAATTAAGTGTTCCTTGCATACTCAAATTAGAACTTATAGGAAGCCGACAAGTTCTTCGTGGGATCGACCCCGTACTTACATAATCTATACCTCAATAGATTCGTGCACTTGCGGGTATTTTTAATTGGTTGTTTGCACATTAATTTGTGTCCTTTTAGGAATGCAACATCAACCGGCAGATATCTTAACCAAAGCTATTTGTGGCAGAGTATTTTATGACTCATTTACCAAGTTAGGCATTTTTGACGTATATGCACCAACTTGAGGAGGAGTCTTGAAGTGAGTCTCCTAATTAATCAAGGAGATTTATTTCCTTGATTAATTAAGGGATTTACTTTCCTATTTTTATGTAGTTGTCAAATTATTGTATAATTATGAGATACTTTCATAATCCTTTACTATATCTAATTCCTTGTAAAGCACTCATGTAAACTATTATATATACATCCTTATGGAGAAGAATAAAAGTAGAACATAACATATTCAAAACCCATATTCATATTTTTAGCATGATCAAGATTGAAGATTGAAGATTGAAGATTGAAGATTGAAGATATAGGTAGATAGAGTAAGAGAAGAGAGTATGAGAATCGAAAGAGTCTCCACTCCAGGTACATTTATAGAGCTGGCTGGTCAATCATTTAAACGCGGAGAGATATGATATTCATGATCAGACGGTAAACAAAGACGGCCATGAAAATGGGCCAGCCAGCCAGAAGAGGAGAAAATCAAAATTCAATTCATCCGGTATATATTACTTTTCGCTTTAACATTATTTTCCTGTCGATTTGCATGCATATAATTTTTTTATAATCACGTGGTCTTTTGTCAACCATGCAAAAATAAAATAAATAAATATATGTTCTTAGTCAACTGGGTGCCTTTTTGAGCTAGTCGTTGTCAACCACTGATTACTTTTCTTTCTTTTGGTCAGCACTCAGCTCAGCACCTAATTATTTCTTTAATCACCGTCCGTCATATAAGATAAAGTGGGGTCACCAGGAAATGATTAGGATTTTCTTGGATAATAATATATTCTAATTAATTAGGTTGGTAACAAGAAATTATGGATAATATATTGTTATAAGTTATGTCCCCCTCTCCCCCGTATATTATGTTCAAATTACTTTAACACCATTACGACTTATTAAAAATAACAAAATAATAATTACTTGTGGTATGTTGGTATATGCTTGGTTTGTTATTCTAGCATGCAAATATATGTATTTTCATTGTTTTTGTTCCATAGATGGATTGTACTTTTTAAGTAAAGAAGAATATTTACTACAAATATTTTATCTTGTGTTTGAATGCTAAATTTTCTGATATAAGCGATATTGACGGAGGGGAATATGAGCACATGACCTCGAGGGGTAAATGCTTCACTTCTTGAATATTTGTTACTCCTATAAATATGTAATTGTTATATAAAAAAATTATTAGTGGTAGGAGAATTTGATGCCTTGGTGCTTTATTCTTTGATTTGCTTACTTACTAGGATTTGCATATCTCAACTTTGTTAAATTTTTAACCAACTAGCTATACTGCAAGGATTTTATTTATTTATTTACTTTTACATTTGCGCCTTTTGGGAATTTTTTATTTATTTGTAAAAATGACTTTTCATCTTTTCATCTTTATTTTATTTTGGGATTTACATACACATAAAAAAACCAAGAAGATATATGAAAGTCTCATAATTGGGAATATATGGCTTTTAATTAGACAAAAATTAACTTGCACAAAAGAATGAGCTCAAAGTAGTTTTCCATTTGAAACACAGAAGACAAATGGAAAGTGGCTTAATTGTGCCAACAAATAAATAAATCTCAATTAATAAGTTAATAAATCTCCATGGTCAGTTAATTGCAGAACAAATGCGGCGAATTTCACCATTTGTGGCAGACTTTGTGCCTATATTACTCATCTTCACCATGGACCTTCCAAACTCTAGGTTGAAATTCAATGCTTGTAATCCTCTAACACCCAAAAAGCGTTGCACAAAACTTTTAGTGGAGGCATCGGTCCATAACTTCTGATCCGACTCCAGTATCCCGCGACTATTCTGCAAATTTCTAAAGAAAGTTGCATCAAACTGATTTGCGCTGCCCACGTCTAGATCAGCACGCCTGGAAGCGTCACCATTTTGAGGGCAAAGTGATTGCAGTTGAGAAAGGAAGAGAGGGTTGATGGTTGGGTCAGCGCCATTTCCAGTTGTAGTGAAGTTGTACAATCTGTACCTAAAGAATTGGCAAGCTGAAGTGCCAATGGTGTGTCCACCTGGTGACAAACAAATAAAGAAAGTTAGTTGGACATGGAAATACAAAACCACCAATGCATGATATCCTTGATTCTATTAATTAGTAATGAATTAGTGCATGCTGACCAACAAGCGTGACAAGATCTTGAGTGTTGAGACCCAATGCTTGGAATTTGGCCTTTTGCACATCAACGGAGTCTGTAAAGCCAGGCAAATTTGAAGTCTCAGATGCCAGTGAAACCTTTCCATCTCTTCTTCCAGTAGGCACATTCCAACTGAATCCTTTGGTCTGTGACAAGTCAAAATATTTCATTAGCGCATGGTTATTAATAAAAATTAGGGTATTAATTAATTAACTAGATATATAAGCATGCATGTATATATATATTTACTTACGAGAACCACAGAATCCCGGGCAGCAAGGGCGAGAATATCTGCACAGGAAACCACCCCGGGGCACGCAGTTTCAAGCTTAGTCTTTGCATCGTCGATGACTTCCCAACCTCTTAAACCTCGGTTAGGTCCGGCGGTTTTCTCAGTGTTTGCGCCGTTAAGGAGGACGGATGCATCACAACCCTGGACAAAGCAGTCATGAAAGTGCATCCTTAGTAACCCAGGAGCAATGGAAGGATTGGAGTTAAAATGAGCTTCGACTGTCTGCTTGACAATCAACTCTGCCCTTGGACATGTACGTGAATAGAACCCGACACGCGTAGTAACTTGGCCTTGCACCATAAGCAAGGTGGTAGCCAAGCCAACCAAAACAATGTACATAAACAATGAAATGGAGGAACAGTACTTGTGGAACATTTTGGTGGCTATTTTGATCTTGGTTTTGCTAAATCAAGGTTTAGAAAGGATAATAAACGGTAGGGGAGAGAGAGAGAGAGAGAGAGAGAGATCTAAAGAGGAGTATGAGACTGGAAGTGTTTTGTGTCTAAGTATCTATAGTGTTGGGTGGTCAAATAAATAATTGAACGCGGAGAGAGAATTCATTCAAATTATGAGCCAACCAGAAGAGGCATATTGACAAAGTCTTTGGTTGTTTGCATGGGGCGGCTCCAGTTCGCAAAGTCAACCATATATTTCTTCTTTGAAGGCCTTCATGCAGAAGTAGACAAGGTTCCAGTTGTTACTATCTTTATCTTTTTTTTTCCCTACATTTTGCTGTAATTTGTCCTCATTATTCTGTCAATTGAATATAGAAATTTATTTTATTAACCAGTTCCCATTATCTTTTTTTTTTCGATTCAAAAAAAATATATATATATGTTCTCCGTTATATATCTTTGTTTCTATTTGTATTATATATTTCTATAAAATCACATGCTCTTAGTCCACTATGCGTACCTTGTTTTTTTTTTTTGGGGGGTTCAAAACCATGCGTACATAGTTGATTTTGTAATTACAACGGACATAGATTGATACATATTTACTTTGTCATGGTACCTTTGTCAATCAACTAGTCTTTTTAAAGCACCGCTACATATGATATAAAGGGGTCATCAACAAATAATTAGGACTAACAAATCATGCTCATTAAGGTTTGTACGTATTAAGAAATTGTGTGAGGTTGCTAGTGGGGTATAGCTCAGTTATTTGAGCTCTTTAACCTCTACACATGTAGACAGAAGTTTGAAACCTTTATACACCAAATGAATATTTGTATAAACCTCCCTCCCTCAATCACTTGTACTACTAATATTTTAAAAAATAAAGAAATTGTGAGAGGTTGCTTTCGCGAAATCCATAGAGCCCTTCAAACAATTATTCAAGACATTTCGCAACTTCTATAGGACTTTCAACATTATTCTTATCGCATTCCTATTGTGAAACTAATTAAGTGGCAGATATGTGTTGGTGGGTGTGGCCGCGACGGTGCTTCTTCAGGTGGTGGTGGTAAGGTTTGTTTAGGCTCATGGGTTTCTTTAAGATTTCAGTTATGTTGGGTATGTTGGCTTTGTTTGGGCTTATGGTTAATTGTGGATTTGAATTCACATCCTTTGTTAACTCTTCCCTGCATCAACCCACCACACAAATTTTCTGTGTTTCAACCCATTAACAACAAACCCTGGGTTTGAATCGATCCAAGAATCTTACCTTTGAAGTGGACAGACTTGAAATCGTCTTCCTGGGTTTGAATCGGTCCAAGAAGTTTTAATTCTTGCCACCTTTCCAAAGTAACATCGTGAAACCTGCCTTGCTTCTCCCACTTCTATATCTCTTATTCAACTTTTTCAATTGAACCAAATCACAGATTCGCCAAAACGCAGAACCCAATTGCCAGCAAGGAGAATCCCAATTTCGAGGAACGACGACGCCAATTTTAGGGATCTCTAGTTACTTTGTTGCAGGGGGACACTAGGGTTGTGATTTTAGAAATAATTGGGGGAAAATTGGCGGTGGGTGGTGATGGTGCTAGGGGGTGGCGGCGATGGCAGTGGTGGTGGCAGCGATGATGATGACTGTGGTAGTGATGGTGGTGGTGGTGGTGGCCGCGGCGACGATGATAACTGTGGTGGTGGTGGTCATGGCCGCAGCAGTGGCGACAATGGTAATAGTTATGATAAGATGGTGGTAGTAGAAGTTGTGAAATCATATCTTGAGAATAAAAATAATATATCTATCAAAATTTCTAGGGTAAACAAAGATTTATCTTGGCCTAAAATTAGTCTATTATCAAACGAAATCCACCACTTTTTGTATGTCCTTTAAAATCAATGAGTTTTTGAATATACCCGAACTTTTATAAAGTCTTTTAAAGTCATGATTGAATACATCCAAATTTGAATGGAGTTTAAAAGTCTAAATTGAATACACCCAAAATTGAATGGACTTTTATAAAATCGTGATTGAATACACCTAAACTTTTAAACTTTTTAAAAATCTTTTAAAATCTAAATTGAATACACCCCCTTAGACTTAGGATGTATATCAGGTGAGTATTGTACTTTAGGTTTCCCACAAGTGGTACGTGGGGGTAACTGAGTGAGTATTGTACTTTCGGTTTTCCAAATTATTTCATAGACGCCACATAGTTGATGATGAGAATAAAGTAACTCTTCTTAATATTTGAAACTTCCTTTCCTTAAGAAATGTAGGATGTCACCATAAGCACTCCAAATAGGCCCTATATCTTCCTAACTTTCTTATTGAAATTGAGGCACACAAAATTTTATTACTGTTATTTGTTTTTTTAACAAGGTATGTATATATTGTTAACATAAATGGAAGAAGAAGAAGAAGAAGAATACAGAGATATCATAAGAATGAAGAAGGCTGAAGCATTTCTATATTGTATTTTCTATCAATATCAATCATTACAAAGCATAGCATACTCTTATATAAACCGAGTACAGAGTAGCTTAACTGAATAACCACACTGCTTATCTCTCTAAACTACTACAAAAATTGAAATAGACGACGGGGAAACACCGTCGTCTTTTTCTTTTTCAAACCGTCGTTAAATCGACCGTCATCTTTTTGAAAGTCAAACTACGACGGTAATTAACCGTCGTCTATTATATGTAAAAACGACGGTTTTTAAAAGAACCGTCGTCTATTACATGTAAAGACGACACTTTTTCTGAAAAAACCGTCGTCTATTTAATGTAAAGACGACACTTTTTCTGAAAAAACCGTCGTCTATTTAAATGTAAAGACGACACTTTTTCTGAAAAAACCGTCGTTTATTATATCCAAAGACGTCTATTAAATCTAAAAAAGACAGTCTTGTTCCAAAAAACCGCCGTTTATTATCTGTAAAAATGATGTACTAATTTCATTTTAGATATCCTAAAAAATTATTTCTTTCATAAAACTTGAAGATTCAATTGTAATTACATTGTTTACCAATCTTGATTCCTACTATATCCATACAAAATACCATATTTATAACATTATAAAAATACCATATCCAAAGCATTAACCTATGGTTCTTGTATCTTCCACAATTTGTACTTGTTCTCCACATTCAGCTGTCATCTTGGAGTAGTGTTCTAAGTCATCTTGGTCAAATGGATCTTATATTCTTCTAAGTTGCCTACCAACTGGGCCTTTGAGCTGCACTCGATATAAGCTGCAGCACCTATTTGCCATGTCATCTTACCTGAGCAATCAAAAACCACAATAAGATTACATTATCTTGCTGTCATCTTAACTAACAAAAAATATGCATCATCTATACAAGCATAAGCTTATGCAGGAAAAGTTCATTTGTAACACAATACAGAAGAACATTTTGACTAACTTAGAGTTTCTTTTGTGACGTGGATGGCGAGCTCACCAAGAAGGCGCGATGGAGAACTGTCATCGAACCTCAGGCGACATCGAAGACCAAATCTGATGTTCTAGGATTTTCCCATCTCGCGAGGTCTCTAGATCTGTTTTCAAGGTCATCTTAACTAACAAAAAATATGCATCATCTATACAAGCATAAGCTTATGCATGAAAAGTTCATTTGTAACACAATACAGAAGAACATTTTGACTAACTTAGAGTTGCTTTTGTGACGTGGATGGCGAGAGCTCACCAAGAAGGCGCGATGGAGATCTGTCATCGAACCTCAGGCGACATTGAAGACCAGATATGATGTTCTAGGATTTTCCCATCTCGCAAGGTCTCTATATCTGTTTTCAAGGACATCGTCATCGTTGACTGTGAATATGGCGTCGATGGCGGTTGGTGATGACTGATGCGAAGAACGATGGCGTTGACGGCGTTGCTGCGTCGATGGCTGGTAGGTACGTATGAGGAGTAGAAAGGTGAGAGATGGAGTGTTTCAGATAGCTCAGGAGGGTTTCAAGAAGAGAGGAGCTCAGGAGGTTTCAAGGAGGGAGATATAAAGTTTTCATAGACGGGGGAAAATCTGAAAATTTGTCGAGCGCGAATTCACTTAAGTGGCCTTTTTTTAGCATGTTTTAAAAGACGACGCTTGTTAGTGAGAGATAAGGTTTTCAAAGACGGGGGAAAATTTGAAAATTTGTCGAGCACGAATTCACTTAAGCGGCCTTTTTTTAGCGTGTTTTAAAAGACGACGCTTTTTATAAAAAAACCGTCATCTTTACATATAATAGACGACCCTTTTTAAAAAAAACCGTCATCTTTACTTCATAATAGACGACCCTTTTTATAAAAAAAACCGTTGTCTTTACATATAATAGACGACCCTTTTTATAAAAAAAAAAACGGTCATCTTTACTTCATAATAGACGACCCTTTTATAAAAAACCGTCGTCTTTACATATAATAGACGACCCTTTTTATAAAAAAACCGTCGTCTTTACATATAATAGACGACCCTTTTTATAAAAAACCGTCGTCTTTACATATAATAGACGACCCTTTTTATAAAAAAACCGTCGTCTTTACTTCATAATAGACGACCCTTTTTATAAAAAACCGTCGTCTTTACTTCATAATAAACGACCCTTTTTATAAAAAAAAACCGTCGTCTTTACTTAATAATAGACGACCCTTTTCATATAAAAAGGGTCGTCTTTACTTCATAATAGACGACCCTTTTTATAAAAAAAACCGTCGTCTTTACCAAAAAAGAGACACTTGATTTTTAAAAGACGACGCTTGTCATACCTGCTGTCGTTGTTTTTTGGTCAGATTTTAACTCTGAAGAAAACCTTTTTAATAAGACGACGCTTTTTTATTTGTGTGCGTCGTTATAAAAAAAAATTCAACAGTATCTCCGTTTTTCAGTTGTTTAAGTCACTTATCCACGACGGTTTTTTGTTACCGTCGTTTTTTTTAAAACAACGATGGTTTTTTGTTCTACCGTCGTCTTTTTCTGGTCGTCTTTTGCCCTTTTTGTAGTAGTGCTAACACACGTGCTAATTACCTGACTTGTAATTAATCTTTGAACAAACTTACTGACTTACTTAACCATAGTTAACATACTAATCATAGTTAACATTTTCCCTACTTAGGTAACGCTCTTAATCTAAGATGGGCACAATGTTGTGTGAAGACAGGACCATGTAAACCCTTGGTAAAGACATCAGCTAGTTGTTCATCTGTTGAAACACACTGAACCAGCAAATCCTTTTTCTGCACTCTCTCCCTTACAAAACGGAAATCAATGTCTAAGTGTTTAATTTGGGAATGATATACTGGATTTGAGCTAAGAGCCAGAGCAGATAAATTGTCACAATATGCAACTGAAGGATCTGGCAGATACAGCTGCAAATATTTTAAAACTTGTCGAATCCAAGCCAAATCAGCAGTAGTATTGGCTAAGGCCTTGTACTCTGCCTCTGTAGAACTTCTTGAAACAAATCCTTGTTTCTTTGATTGCCAAAATATGGGATTGCTGCCCAACAACATAACAAAACTTGTGGTAGACCTTTGAGTGTTGATGTCTCTTGCCCAGTCTGCATCACTATATGCAGAGAGATGCATATCAGCATCTGTAAAACTCAGTCCATACTCTAGTAATATCAGCCTTATGTATGCTCAAGTCTACACAAGGCCTGATATAGCTTTTCCTATAAGTGTTTTGGGAAGGTTTCAGTCAAATCTAGGACAAGCTCATTGGGGCGCAGGGAAGAAAGTAATGAGATACTTGCAGATAACCAAAGATTTTAAGTTGATTTATAAAAGAAGTGACAACTTGGAAATGGTTGGTTATGCATACGCTGATTTTGCAGGATGTATGGATGACTTAAAGTCCACTTCAGGTTTTGCTTTTCTGTTTGGAGGAGCTGCAATTTCTTGGAGAAGTGTTAAGCAGCCTATTATAACTACTTCAATTATGCAAGTTGAATTCATTGCTTGCTATGAGGCTACATGTCAAGCAAGCTGGTTAAAGAATTTTCTAACAAGCCTGACAATTTTGGGAACAATAGAAAGACCTATACAGATATGGAATGATAACAGTTCAGCCGTTTTGTTTGCAAAAGGAAACAAGAGGTCGATTGGAGGCAAGCCTTTATCATTAAAATTCTTATCTGTGAAGGAAAAGGTTAGTGAAGGATGCATTGCACTAGATCACTTTAGCACAGAATTGATGATAGCAGATCCATTTAACAAGGGGCTTCCAAATGGTGTTTTCAAGAGGCATGTAACTTGTATGGGTTTATTGGCTAGTTTTGATGCTTAGAAACAATGGGAGTAGTTTCATTAGTAATTTCAAGATTTTATGTTGAAAGATAGTATGGTTATTTCTTTAACTAGTTGAAGGTTTTGGTTTCGATGGATGTTGGTATAGTTTTAATTCAATTTACTTTATATATATATATATATATATATATATATATATATATATATATATTATGTTTATTTGTTACTTGAATGCAGTAAACAGTGAATAAGGTTGTTGCTAGCTTAGAGATAACTGTTGAAGCAATGCATTCATGACAGTGATATTTTTTGCCTAGAGCAAAAGAAAGGATCTTAAGTAATCCTATAAGTTGGATTGTAAGAATAGTCATAGTGCTTATTTCACTCTCAGTTAACTGTGACTATTATGTAGTTTCAATCTTGACAGCAGCATTATGTGACAATGAAGAGTGATAACTGTGATTATAAAGACTTCATAGGTTTTCTTTGGTCAGTCTTGATGATTCAATATCATAATTCATTGTTGATAGTGGCTTGGCAAGGAAACAAGATTAATGTGTACTTCACAAGGCCTTACAGTAATTGACATAGTTCTTTAGTGATTAATTGACCAAGTGGGAGAATGTAAGAATTTGCATTCTAAATCAAATACTGAGATGGTCTTCTAATCACTTAAGGATATCTAGTTCTATGCCAATTAGGAGTTCGTATTTTATCTGTCTTTTAGACTTTGTATAAGTGACTGTTTTAATTAAATACAAAGTGCTTGAGGTTTCCTAATTTTATGTGGATTGAAACACTTGATTCTACTGGCTTAAGGAAAGCTTAAGACGTCTTTGATGAGGAGGAGTCTTAAGTAAAGCCTATAAAAGGATGTCCTTGTGCTATCGGCTAAATACACACTCAATATTATTCTCACCCCATCTAGAGAGAGATAAAGAGCCGGATAGCAGAGAAGACTTCTTTACAGCAGAATAAAAAGACAATTTCCTGTGAACATTATGTTTGATCAAGGTATGTGTTTAGTTCATATAAACCTATTAAGACTTACACTATGAAGTTCAAATGGCAAATAGGCACAAAGAAGTAATGAACTTCATGTTCATATGTAGTATTAAGATCCATGAAAAGCTATGAACTTCAGGTTCATATCAACATATATTCGAAGCTTCAGGTTCGAATGTGTGGATTTAATTGAATTGAATTAATAGTTATGCTTTGAACTTCATATTCAAATCAATGTATATGCATTTGAAACTTCTGGTTTGGGTTCTTGACATATATAGGCCTCATGGAACTGATTTTGATTAATACAAACTCAAGGAGTTTCATGTCCTTATGTGCTTTTTAAATTTGCGGAACTTCACACCCTTAATTATTTGGAATCAAAGAACTTCAAGTTATGATTCAATCAAAAGGACTCTAACTCCTAATCTAGTTATATGATGAGGATAGAGGAATTTCGAGCCCTGATCTTTTGTATAATACAAACTCATCATAACAAGCTATAATTAATTAAGATCAGGCTTAAAATTAAATAAACAAACAAATAAATAAAACATGACATTATATTCATGTGTAATAAGAATAAGAAACTTCTTTTGTTCTTAAACGAGCATGATGAAGTAGATGGTGAGTAGAAAGAAACTACACACTGAGAGATGACTCTAGCTCATATAAGAAAAAGGAAAAACCAGAGAAAGAAAACATACAAAGAGCAATGTCGTGTTGATAACGTATTATAAAACTAGGAGAAATTGTATAGAGAAATAAGAGGAAGAGAAAGCCAATAGAATTTGTTCTATAAACTTGTATCATTCATCCTTGATAATCACCTATTAGACTTACAACCATAGAAAATTAACTCATAAATTGTAGGTTAAAGATACTAATTACAATAGTAATAGAATAGATTACAAACCATTAAAATTTGGAGGTAGTGGATGTTATGGTGGTCATCCACATTCCATATATTTATAACATTCCCCCTTGAATGGCCACCAAACAAATGACATAGTTCCCTAAAACCACACAAAGGTTTAATCACACAAAGTTTTGATCATACCATGAGGTTTGCCATTTAGCAAACCAGAATGGAGGAAAACCAAATTTAGATAGACAAGTAAAGAGATAATCCCAATTGATTCTATCATAAGCTTTTTTCATATCTAATTTAATTGCCATACGAGGCTTCTTAAAAATATACTGAGGAAAATTTGATAAAATTTTATGTCCATAAGAATATTATAAAAAAAAAAGAACTAATTTAGCACAAAACACCCAAAATGGGGGCTGAAATTATAAAAAAACCCAACACCCAAAACACTTTATAAACACACCCAAAACCCATCATTACACACACTCAAAACCCATTTATAAACACACCCAAAAAATATACAATTGTTTATTTTAGAATTGATTTTGGGTGTGTTTCTATATTTAAATAGTGTGTGGGTGTTTTTATAAATACATGCCACGAATTGGGTTTATTTATAATATTCCAATTGTTTAAAGACATATTCGAATGATGGGCCTTAACATAGCATAAATTTTTTCTTTAACAATATTCCAATTATTTTATAAAGAAAATGGTATGAAAACCATCAGGTCGTGGTGCTTTAAGACAACCAATTTGTCATATTGATAGATCAATTTCAGAAGAAGTAAAAGGGGCTATAAAATTTTGAGCATCAGCCTGTGAAATACAAGCTTTTGTAGTGATGTGTTTAAAATAGGGATCATGCCATGAAGCCAAAGCCAATGTTCTTTAAAACGAATAATAGTATTAGAACTCTTATTTGGCTCTTGACCATTGTCATTGTTGTGCCATGTAAAGAAGTATCCATGAGATGGTATTTCTATTAATGCCGCTTGATTAATAAACTGTCTGAACCATAAGGGAGAATGAAGTAAGGTTTTAGAACCTCCTTGCCTTAAGAGAATAGGCAGCTGCCAATTAATTTTCCTAAACAGAATTTGCCACAAAGTGTTTTGCATATGCCTTCGAGGGCATTGATATACCCAGATTGCAGTAAAAGTAAATTTAGTTTCCATGTCAGTAATTTGAGTTAAGATAAAACGATCACGATGATCAAGATCAGAGACCTGAATATTTTGATCATTCCATACAAGTAGAATACCTCCAAATTGATTATGTGCAGGTACATTAATCATCTGGTTATAACCAAAATGCCTCTACAATTCCACAAAACTAGCTTCATTCTTCATGAGTTGATAAAGTTGACCCAACAGGGCTATGGAATTGTTCAAGTGTACCAACAGGTTGGGCCATATTTACATCAGCTTGAGGTTTAGATGGGACTTCGAAACTGACCCTAAGTACCAAATAGTTGGGGTAGACTATCAACTGGCATGAAAATCAGTTGAAACAGTAGCATCAGCCAGATGATTAGCAGCATACCCCATGAGATATGACAAGTTGTTTTTCTAATTTCTTTCTCAGTTGACGATAATTTACAGCTACAATAAAATATGATCGCGTGAAAATCAAAATTGTGCATTCACCACCCTGTTACTGTAATAAAGACCAACAAGCAATGGCTCCCAAAGGTTCACTCAACTCTTTGTTGCAAAACAGCCACTGTTGTAAGCAGGAAACAGCATATGAAAGATAATTTTAAACATCTAAGTAGAAAGGAAAACCAGATTAATAAAAACTACTCTGATAAACTTCACCAATTATCACCTCTCTTTTTTCTTCATTTACTCCCTCATGCTACTATCATCCTCATCCTCGTCATCACGCAGTTCAAGGTCAGCAAGCAACTCTTCAAGTGGGACAGAAGGTGCATCTTCCCCATCAGTCATGGATGCCATCTCTGACGGCTGGTATTCTTCATTATGGTATAATGATATATTCAACCTCATCTCAGGGTTCTCCTCCAGATCCTTCAAGAAATGCTCATACTCAGAGTCCACCTTTTCTTGATCAAGTTTAGCTTTATCATCAACTTCCATGCCAAGGGATTTAAGCTTCCATGGACGAGCCTTCGCGTGCTTCTTCTGTCGCTTTTCTTCGTAGCTCTTCTTTATTAAAATTGCATCAGGAATGACTAGACCCTTGTACTTCTCTAGTTCATCGTCATTACTGTTAGCCCCATATAAGTCGTAACCAAGAGCATAATCCCCGGGGTTTAAAAGATGGCCAAGATGTGTTTTTATGTTGAAAATAGTATCATTCTTCCCAAAATCAGAGACACGAGCAACTTGTGCATCAGCTAAAGCAAACCTTGAGCCACCAACATTAACTTCAGGCGAAATAATCTCCATATCAAGCACTATATACTCCACTAGCTCCCTGCTTGTATGTAGAGATTTAAAGGAATACCTCCAATACTGATCAGTATCAAGGAAACCCTGTCTCAGGGTGAGAGGATCAAACAAAGCAATACTGTTGGTCACTTTAGTGCAGATCACAAGAGGACCGAGGTTTCCCAAACTGGACCTGACCTTGGGAGGCAGACAAATCAAATCTTCACGGCAAATGGGGCTTATCTCAACTGAGAATGTATGCTTATAATTATAATTATTACTTTTAGTATCTTGGGAAACAAGCTGTTTGTCACTGCGACTCCTTACTGGAGTAACTTTACCAACAAATTCCACAAATTTCACACCATGACTCCGGTTTGCGAAAAAGAAGTCGATACCTTGTTCCATCTGCTTTATTTTTATGGCACTAGCAGCAGCACCATGCCTCAGGATCAGCTGCTCCAGATAGAAAAATGTGCGTCGGTGAGAAACATGCTGGCGGAGTTGCACAGATGCAACCCACTGGTCAGGGTTGGCCTGAACCCTTGAACAAGACTCACACATATGCTCTTGTTGAACAAACTCTACAACATATGATTGTTCAAGTATTGCTCCATTAAGAACCTCCTTCTGAACTTTCAACTTAACCTTGATCCTCTTGGAGTGAGGTTCAGTCCAAATAAATTCGGCATGAACTAGCCTAACTTTATTCAAATTCTTCAATCTCTTAACACAGAAGGTTAGCAGCTCCTTTGATTCTAATTGGGCTTTGATCCAAGTTCTTGGAGGCTGCAAGTAGCAATCACACTCTGGACAATGAACAATGGTCACATGCTTCTGCAAACCTTCCGTAATATCAACTTCAGAGCGCAAACACTTGACACACATATTGGCAGCATTTGGTGCCATGGGGATACCACATTTGCAACATAGTACACTGCCAACAGTTTGATGAACCATAAACATACCTGCCTCTTCAGCCATGGCTGGTGAATGCAACATGACAGCCAAAAAAAAGAGAAACAGATTGTTAGTATTTTACAATACCAACATAATAACAGCAAAGGTTGAAAATTTTGAGCAATAAAAATTATATATCCTTGCATTTAGCTCCTAAAACTATAATTTCAGGGTCATGAATCACTTATCCCTCAAGTTAAATGGAAATCTCATCATTCACAATTCGAACTTTAACTGGTTTCGAGCTTATAAATACTTGACCAACTAAAAACAGACCAAATTTATATTCAAAAGAGAAAAAGATGTAATTTCATGCTCAAAACATACCAAAACAGAGAAAAAAAAATGCAACTGGATTATCATAAATTTATATATTGCAGACCCGAAAAAGGGCCACACCACAGAAAACCAATCATCTCAAAAGAAAGCGATTATAATGAATGTATTGCCTATTTCATCAGAATTTATTACAAAAAATTACATCAACAGTAACCAAACCACTTTTTAACATTGTTGAAATAAGCTAATTGGTAGAGTTTATTACAAGAAGTAACATCAACAATGAAAAACAGAGGAACTAATTTACCCCATCCTTCCCAAGGAAAAAAATTATCTGACCCCGTCAACCAAGATTTCATTTCATCATCACAAGTAAGCCCAAAACTGATTCTCAGCCTGGGTTTCAAACGCACAAAATCATATGCACAAGGAGAACGTTAAAAGACCAAGCAGCTGAGATATTTTAGAACACAAGGCAAAATAATATCTGCAACATCATGCATCCCCCCTAAAATCCTCTATCAAGCATTTCAATTTACCTCACAAACCTCCTACAGCTCAATTAGAACAAAAGCCCCAAATTAACAGCAAACAAACCCTAATTCTATAAATTCAAGTTGAAATACAGAGGATTTGGAGGAAGCAGCCACATACGTACCTGATATTGATATGAGAAAGACAGCTAGCTGAGATGGAGCAGCGCCTGTGAAGTTTTGGATGAGAGAGAGTTAGCAGAGGGGGAAAAAAACAGAAGAGATAAGAGAGACAAGATGACATTACCAAATCTGCATCTAGTTCAACACTAAAATGAAATCCTCACCTTGTCTCCAAATTAATGGTCCAAATACAAATTAAAAAGTTGAAAACCTGCACAGAACATAGCCCAAAATTAAAACCTAAAACTTACAATATAAATTAGAAAACTCAAACCTTGAATAATTAAAATTATCTTTTGGCATAGGGAGAGTGATGCCCATAAGGATGCCCATCACTAAACTTTCTAGCTAAGATGGTTTCAGTTTAACAAAATTGAAACCCTAAACTTTCTATTTCAAAGGATGCCCATCACTCACAGATTTGTGCCCACCCATGTTTGGTGCTCATATCTAAGAGAGAGAGAGAGAGAGAGAGATAGACGGCAGGGATCGAGCAAAATGGGGGTTTAGATTGGGGCTGAGATTTTTGGTATGGGTTTGGTTTTGAAACGAAGCCTGGGAAGGAGATTGAGAGACCATGAGATATAGAGATGAGAGAGACAATTATGGAGAAGAAAGAGAGAGATACCTGAGAGGAGAGGAGTTGTGTTCGTCGCGCTGTCTCGTCGTCACAGAAGGAGGAGAGGAGCGACTTTGGAAGAAGTCGAACTCGAAGAGAGAGAGAAAAGAGAAACCCTAAACCCAAGGGTGTGCTTGTGTGCGTCCAGTTGTATTGTAATCACAGCAAACCTCCAAAAATGCCACATGTATTTAATATAAATAAATAAATTAATATGACTTTTCAACGCGTGCACGCATGTGTAAAGCTTCCATAAAGAAATCATAAGAAAAGATCAAATGGAGACCAAATGAATTAGGCAGGCACAGCAAAGCAAGCTCAACAAAAATGAATTAACACAATTCTCTCTCAGAAGAGAAGACCTTTGTTTGTTTGTATCTCATCTCATCTCATCCCAACTCTTGAGTCTCTCTCTACCAATTAAAGGTTTCTGCTTTCTCCCTTTCCTTATCTTCTTGTATTGTTTTTGTCTGTATTTATTGAAACACTGTTCTGGTTTCATATTTAGTTATTTTCTGCTCTTGGATGGATATTGGGTTTGTAGTTTTAATTTGGTTGATAAGGTTTGTGGATGATGAATTGGGCCTTTTTAAAGTTCTGGGTATCTTGAGTTTGATGTCATATCAGGAAATTGCTAACCTTTCTTATTAACTAGCATGTATTTCTTGGATTCTGATTTAATTCTCAGCAGCATTTGAGAATTTATTCATGACTAATCTATAACTGTTTAGTATTTCTCAACTCTTGAAATAAGTAGGGGTGCTTAAATAACTGAGGAAACTTGGGATGGAGATGATGTCTAGAAAAACTTGTTCTATAAATCCGAATGCCATAATTTTCTTACTGTGAGCTTTTGTTCTATAAACTAGAACTACCCATTCAGTTAGTAAGAGCTGGTCAGCTTTGCTGCATTTAACTACACAAGAAGATAAGTCATACAAAATATCTTTTGTTAAAGAATTTGTCAATTCTAAGAACAATAATTTACAATATGCGTGCACACACCGGTCAAGTATTAACTTTTCTCCACATACTCTACCTTTTCTGTTTCCTTTTTTGACACAGGGAACATTTACCTCCCAAATATGGGGAATGGGGAATCTACATATATTGATGGTTCTCATGATGATTCTCTTCATGAATTACCTTCCCATGCAGGGACTTCAATGGATTCTAATCGTCAACCAAAGCAACAATCTGCATACATAGCCGACAATTTTAACTCTTTGGATCAGGTTTTAAGCACTGGAATTAAATTTGTTATTTATTGATATATTAGAAGATTTGCCTACAAAGATTTTTTTTTTCCTCCATGCTACTTATCAGCATAACTTTGTTTTATGTATTAAGTCCCTGTTGAGTACTTGAACAGCACAAACCATTAAAAGATGGCAAGATATGGGTTATCAACTCAAGAATGATTCTCATTCATTATTCATTTTGACATCAAACCATGTTGAGATGTTCATATTGAGTAATTATATTATTCTACTTCTCAGCCAACCAATTAAGTTTTCAGCACCACAAGTTCTTTTCAAAATTTTCTGTTTTGAAATATTCAGTGGTTACTTTTCACTTTTATCAAACCAGTCTAAGCTTAGTTTGCACTTTTCACTATATTAAGAAGAATGATGGAACATTTATCACATTGGGATTTACACAAAAACTAAAAAATATACATGTTATTAAACTGACAAAAGATGTATGGCCATACATTTCAACCACCTTTTACAAGTGTCATGAAGGTCACATATCTGTAGACAGGATCTATTTATGTTTTCTATCCCTCAAGTTGATAAGCTTGCTGGGTTTTAGGTGTATGTGGTAATAAGAATTTTCATTTTCTGACATGAATGGAGAATGCTTGTAACCAGAACCATCACCATATTGCCAGGTTATTTCATCATTGAGAGAAGCCGGCCTTGAATCATCAAATTTAATACTTGGTATCGACTTCACAAAGAGCAATGAATGGACAGGTGATATTCCTTTGTCAATAAGCATTTCTACATGAGTTATAAATGGAGATAAAATTCGCATTTTAATGGTTGTAGGAAAATATTCATTCCATAGGAAAAGCCTTCATGCAATTGGTAGCACGCCTAATCCTTACGAGCAAGCAATCTCTATAATTGGCCGTACTTTGTCTCCTTTCGATGAAGATAATATAATACCTTGTTTTGGATTTGGCGATGGTTAGTGTCTACGTATGACTTTATTTTTGGTTGAATAATTGGTGATTTTTCAGCAACAATTGTTCTGATTATATCTTCTTTTGTAGCATCAACACATGATCAATGCGTGTTCAGTTTTTATCCTGAGGGCCGATATTGTCATGGTTTTGAGGAAGCTCTTGCACGATATAGGGAGATTGTTCCGTTATTAAAGTTATCAGGTTCTTCAAAAATTTCATTCTTATTTATGCAAAGTCCCTTCCGCCTGATTTGTATACTTACCTGCATACGTAGGATGCCCTTGGCTACATTTCTTTTCCTTTATTGCCTTTTACAAGTGTCATGAAGGTCACATATCTTTAAAAATTTCCTTCTTGTTTATGCAACTTCCTTCTGCAAGTCACATCCGCCTGAAGTGCATACTTACATACCTAGGACGTCCTTGGCTTCATTTCTATTCCTTTATTGACAATTTTTTTTTTTTCGAGTCTGTCGATCACATGGTTTTTTTTTTCTCTATTTTTTAATAGCAGTAGATGAGGTGGGTATTTTGTAAGTTTACTGATTATATTAGGCTTTTGCACTGTTTCTCAGTTCTTCATGTCATTTGAGTTTTGAGTTTGTTAAATAATGCTGTCTATGTTGTCATTTAGCTTTTTATTAAATCCTTATTGCAGCAGCTTAAGTTCATATATGTGATCATGATTGTCTGTTTAACCATTGCTATAACTTGTTGTCATTGTAGGCTCAGATATACCCTGATTTCTGTTAGTCCAACATGGTGCATACATTTGATATGATAATCTTTGTTTCCTTATTCACAGGTCCTACCTCATTTGCCCCAATAATTGATGCGGCAATTGACATTGTTGAAAAAAGCAATGGGCAATATCACGTTCTTGTCATTATTGCAGACGGACAGGTTGGTGAAACATGTTCTTATGCATTTATTTTTCCTTCTTTATCATAGGTTTATTTTTGTTTCCTATTGTTCTATATTCTTCTTATGGTCTTGGAACGCTTCTATTTTCACATAGGTTACCAGGAGCCCTGATACTCCTCCTGGAAGATTCGGTCAGCAAGAACAAGCAACTGTAAATTCCATTGTTGCTGCTAGGTAAAGCAATGCATTCTGCAGCTTGAGTAGTAGGTCTGTTTTTGTTCTAGTGTCCTGAGTCCTGACCATCAGAATCCTTAACAGTCAATATCCTCTCTCAATTATCTTGGTTGGAGTTGGAGATGGACCATGGGATGCAATGCAGAAATTTGACGATAACATTCCTCAGCGCTCATTTGACAACTTCCAGGTATTTAATGATGTGCCACACCAAAATTGGATTTTATCATAGGTTGGACCTGAGTTTTAATTGGTTAGTTTTTACCTATGTTGGACATTACAGTGCCTTCTATATGTTCTGATTTTGTTGATATAATTTAAAAGGAATTCTGTCTGCAACTAATGAAACATATCAGTTTCGTGCGTTTTTTATTGGTGTTTCTCTGTGAAGCTCATATACAACTATGAAGTAAGCCGTGACTTGTGGACATATCAATGTGGCTAGTCTTGCTAGGATAATAATCATAGGATATGGTGGGGGTAAATTAATAAATATCAAGTCAGATATATTTGATTTTGTTATTGTAATAAGGTATTTGGTTCATATATCCGAGAGACACTTGTACCAGACTGAAATGCCTTGGATTTATTTTCTCGGTTTAGTCTGAATACCCCATGTTTTTTTTGTCATTTACTTCCATATAATTGAAGACTTAAAGACTGAGTTGAAGTTGACTACTAAAGTTTTTACTTCTACTATGATCCCTTTCTTGTGTCTTTATGGAGATAAAAATAAAAATTTCCAGCTTGGGTCCTAAAAGGAATTAGAGAATTACGGAAGTAAAATTCTGATTGTATCTCAGTAGTATCTGAAACCCAAGGTGATGCATTCACTGCTCTCAAAATGAGTGCATTGAAATACATCTCCAAGTAAACCTTCTGATTGTATCCATAATTCTGATTGAAATACGTACTCAGATAGCTGGAGTATGTTTGGGGTATATTCATGGAATTGGAAATAGAGTATATTGATGGCATATCTTGCAAACCTTCTTAGTACGAATTTTCAAGTAGATGGGATTGGTTGAGTGGTTTCAATTGGAGAGCAGATGCAAACCTTCTTACACGTTTTCCTCCTACAGTTTGTCAACTTCACCAAAATCATGTCAGAGAACACAGATACATCAAAGAAGGAAGCCGCCTTTGCACTTGCTGCCCTCATGGAAATTCCATATCAGTACAGAGCCACCCAAAGTCTTCATTTTGTCGGGTAAGGACATGACTTGAAGTTTCTAGGAAATGCGTAGTTTTGATTCAGGGATTTCCAAATATTTGACTCTTTCTACTTATGCAGTTGTGAACCAGTAGGTGGTCCTCGTACAAGGCCACTTCCACCTCCACGTGAAGTGATTAATCATGATAATGCAGTTAAATCAATCCCACAATTTACAAACGTGCAGAAAGTCGAGCCAACAGCTCCTGTAGCTCCTGTGGAACCAGTATTTCTTTCTCCCCTCCCCCTTGTTTCTACTACTATTTCTAGATGAAAATTTTTGTTCATGCGAACTTATTGTTCTAAAATTTGTTTCATGTTTAAGGTCTGTCCCATTTGCCTGACAAATCCAAAGGATATGGCTTTCGGATGTGGTCATACAGTAAGTGCAGCTATGAAAGTAAATTTTTGTCTTTTGAATGAGTAATATCAACAAGAACTAAGCAAATTACTTCTTCTTACTTTTTACTTTGGTCCAGTGTATACACAGTAGGTAGAACTGCTTTTTTAAGAATCAAATTATTGGAAGATTTCTACCCTTGCATTGGTACATTTTCCCAGTCCAAGAACAACAAGAATGTTACCAAATAAGAAAGATCTAAGGAAGGGATATTTTCATGGTTGATCAAAATAATTAGATGAAGGGAATTTTTTTTTCTTTCTAAATGCATATTATTTTTATGTTCATTTTTTTTTTTTTTCTTCAAATAAGTGGCTACCTCGTTTCCTAATCTGGTATAATACTTGTTATCATAAACAATTATCTGTTGATCCATCAAAAAGTCAAGTGAAAATTGCTCTATTCATTTAATCAGTTGAGGGACTCTTAAAAGTCCAAGTTTCAGCCTCGTGAGAAGGGAAGAGATTATTTTGAATTAAATGATGGCTTAAGTTGCCCTTGAGTTTTTGGTGTCAATCCTTTTTTTTCTTATTTTGCTAAGCCATCTTAAATCTTTTGATAGAGTTACAGTGGAGAACTGAAGGATCGTTTGTGCTTTTGGCATATATTTACCAAATGAAATCCTATTGTCAAGCACCTTACTCTATGGAATTTAGTGATGTATAGTTTTCATTTATTGAAGTGGAAATTGCTTCACATGTATGGCTACCATATTTACTTACTGTGTGCTTTTTCTTGGTTAAGACATGCAAGGATTGTGGGCTGAGTCTTCTTTCATGCCCTTTGTGTCGAGAACCGATATCAACACGCCTGAGACTATATACTTGAGTTGGGGATTGCTTTGTTGTGTTAAAAGCGTTGGCGTTTATTAAGGTGCTAATGAAAGTTTCACCTCGAATATATCATTGTATATTATTCACAATTTCACTCTCATGGCAAAGTCTACTGATTTCTTTCTCAGGTTGGTGCCGTTCTGTAAAATATGTATTTATGTATAACACATTTTGAGTGTACTTACTGCAATAAGAAGAAAAAAGTATGTTATTTGTAAGTAGCATTTGTTTACCGCTGATTTTATATGTTTTATAGCAACTCCTTATGTTTTCTATTGTTGTAATGCTATGATCGTTGCACAAGCTTCAAATACTTTATACTATAATTATTTTTTTAAAATGTTAAATTGTAATTTGCTTCAAATACAAAATTGCTCTTACGAGAACCAAAGATGGTTGTGTTCTGTGCATATATATATATATACAAAATCATTTGTTTGGTTGTGTTGGAGGTGCTGACTAGAAAGAATCCTACAATGGGCGTGGATGGAATTGATGGCGAGTAGAGAAGGATGATTACTTTGAAGTTAATTATGACGTGAAGGAACAACTAGTAATTCAGATTTTGGTGCAAAATTTCGATGAAATACAGCAATGCTCATGCATGAATAGACCATAAAATTGAAGATCAATGGTTTATGATAATCTACTATGATTTGTCACACTTTTACCACAAACTCCATGAGGGTGAGGGTACCAGCATGTCCATCGACCGTTTGCAAACTAGCATCGACAGTTTGGCACTACCCTCCAACATTTCCTTCTACCACAGAAACAAAACCTTCAAAGTTGCCCCACTTTTTCAGCGTCAGAAATTTCAAATTTCAGAGTATTCGATCCCCACCTTTTTATTCTTTTCAAAACCATGAATCCAGGGTAAGAGTCCGATTGAAGAGAGATCGAATGGACAAGACTTGCAAAAGTTGCAGCAAAGTCTAGTTCATTGTTCGGAGAATCTCGTTCTATGGCAACGCTGCATGTTCTTCTTTTTGGTCAAAGACGTTATACGTTTCTAGAAATATGAAAAGACGTTGCACTAATAAGAATTTGACATATTTAATTATTTTATTTTTATTAACAGATAAAAGAGTTAGAGTAAGAATAACGTTGTTAAAGTATAGTTAAGTGAGATGCCATGTGTCAAAAAATTAAGGCAAGGATGGGAAGGGACAGACAAAAATATGGACAGAGGATTTGAAGTGTAGAAGAAGCCTTCCATAAACTGACTTTTATTTTTTTTTGCTTTTCAAACATTGACATTTTAAAATTAAGGGTCAAGATTCAAGTTTTGGCTATAAATGAAAAAAACTGCAATTTTTTTTTTTTTTTTTTTTGGTAAACTGGGGGGGAAAAACCCCAAGCAACAGAACTACAACAAATCAACACAAACAAGACGGGGACGAGACACCCCAATCAAGTCGTCAATAACTAAAGAACCTATCCAACTCGGAGCAAAATCAAAATAACACACGCCAAGACTCATGTTATAGCTCCAATTAGCTAATCCGTCTGCGACACAATTCTTTTCTCTGTAGATATGCGAAACAGCACAACTAACAAACTGATTCATGAGCTTACCACAACTAGCCACAATACCAGCCAGCGGATGGAGCGTAGCTAAAACAGGCTGCTGAATGAGATGGACAGCAATAGCAGAATCCATTTCCACAATTATTTTTGAAAGGCCTTTACCAACAGCAACTTTAAGACCAAAGAACAACCCCCACAGCTCTGCTTCCAAAACCTGCCCAATCCCTAAATTGACAGCAAAGCCACCAATCCAAGCACCAAAGGAATCACGGATCACGCCCCCTGCACCAATAGCCCCAGAGCCATTCCTCCGAGATCCATCAACATTCAATTTAAAAACCCCTATCTCAGGAGGTTCCCAGGCAAGCGACACCTGAATCTTAGTGGTTTTGGCCTTAGACACATAAGCATTAAAGAACCAATCCTTAGCAGCAGTCAGAATACTAGTTTGCGAGTAGAAAGGCAAATCATCCCCATTGAAGACATACTGATTTCTCCACTTCCAGACATACCAACAAGTAAATATAAACAACAGGTTCCAAGGCAGACCATAGATCCCTTTTCTGCTAGACAACAGATTAATATTCAGCCAATGCTGCAGATTAGTAGCAAAAAAAGACGAACCTGGCATGGGAATCACCTCTTGCCAAACTCTCCTAGCTCGAGGGCAGTCCCTTAAAATATGAAGCACAGTTTCAGAGCTCCAGCCACAAAGAGTACAAGTTGGATCCACAGCTAAATGCCTTATAACCCTCTGCTCATTAGAAAGAATTTTCCCTTGATACACCAACCAACAGAAGAATTTAAGCTTAGGAGGGAACTTGAGTTTCCACAACATATCCCAAAAAGGATCATGGCGACCTTGATCCTTGAAGAGTAACGAATACGCAGTTTTAACAGTAAAAACTCCATTGGCAGCTTGTTTCCAAATTTGCACATCCCTCAAATCACTATAGAAACCAACCGGAAAACTAACAACCCTTTGTACCAAGTCCTCATTAAGAACAGACCGCAACTTGCCAATATCCCACCAACCATCAGCCATAAACTCAGAGACAGTACAATCAGGTTGGACCATATTTAAAACACCATCATGTTGATTGAGAGGAACATCAGAAACCCATCTATCCTTCCAAAATTGAACAACATCCCCTCTCCCAATTCTCCACATCAAACCCTTCCTGAGCAAGTCAATACCATGAAGAACACCTCTCCAAGTAGAGGAGCAAACCTTTCTATCTTGCAAAGATTCCTCCAATATAGAATTACCTTTCAAATACTTGTCTTCAAAAATCTGAACCCAAAGCCCCTTATCTTTGCTATGAATTCTCCACCCGATTTTAGCCAATAGAGCCTGATTCATATGAGAGGTTTTCTTAAACCCCAAGCCCCCATAACTCTTAGGACGACAAGGTAAGTTCCATTGACACAAATGAACCTTATGTTTCTTTTCACTTCCTCCCCAAAAGAAATTACGGTTAAGACGATCTAGATCATCACAAATGCTCATGGGAAGCTTGACTGTTTGCATAGCATAAACAGGTATAGCTGCCGTGACAGCATGAATCAAAGTAGCCCGGCCAGCAAGAGATAACAACTTGCTTTTCCAGCCAGCCAATCGTTTGTGGACTTTGTCAACCAACCCATAATAAGTATCCCTGTTAATTCTGGAGTGTAAAAGAGGCATGCCCAAGTATCTTCCCAAATTTGTTGTGAGAGGTGAACCACAAATAGAGCTAATTTCTCTAGCCACATCCTTACCAGTGTTGGGAGAGCAATAGATCACAGATTTATCAAAATTCACTGCCTGCCCTGAAACTTGACAAAACATATCCAAACAATGCTTCATAACCTTGGCCTGCGTATGGCTGGCTTCCGCAAATAAAATTAGATCATCTGCAAAGAACAAGTGAGATACCGCGGGACCAGCTTGAGAAGATTTCACAGGCCTCCATTTTTTATTAGACACTGCATCCATCACCATGTGAGATAACTTCTCGATACAAAGCACAAATAAGTAAGGAGAAAGGGGATCACCCTGTCTAATCCCACTTCCAGGATAAAAAGCCTCAGTTAGCTCTCCATTAATACAAACTTTGTACTTCACTGTAGAGACACAAGCCATGATCAACTTGATAAACTGAGGAGGTAAAGCTAATTCATACAACACTTGCTCAACAAATTGCCAATTCAATCTATCATAAGCCTTTGACAAATCAATTTTCCATGCAAAAAAACCTTTCCGCCCCTTAGAAGCTTGAAATTTATGCATAAGCTCTTGCACAATCACAATATTATCAATGATTTGCCTACCTGGGACAAAACTGACTTGATGAGGACTTATCCAACGACCCATAAAAGGCCTTAAACGAGCAACAATAATCTTGGAAATGACTTTATAGAGAGTACAACACAAACTAATAGGCCGGAATTGAGCCATAGTTTGAGGACTATCTAATTTGGGAATAAGTGTAATCAAAGTCTCATTCAACCTCTCAGGCAAAATCCCTTCTTGAAACACTTTGCAAACAAGATCACCAATATCCTTAGCACATAAACTCCACTGATTCTGATAAAAACCAGATGGGAACCCATCAATTCCAGGAGCTTTGAGATGACCAATATTAAACAAGCTAGTTTTAATTTCAGACATCTCAACAGGCCTTAGTAAATTAGAAACAATCACAGGGTCCATACAAGGAAAGAGATTAGGAATGACCACAGAGTTAGAGTCCACTTGACCTTGAGAAAATAACTTGGTGAAGAAATTGACAGCAAGAGCTTTCAAGCTATCAGCCGTCTCCACCCAAACCCCATTGTCATCCTTAAGTCGTTCAACCTTATTCCTTCGACGCCTTATTAAAGTTGTCATATGGAAAAATTTTGTGTTCCTATCTCCCTCTTGCAGCCATTTAAGTCTAGATTTTTGCTTCCAAAATAGAGCTTCCTGATCAAGCAAAGAATTAAAATCTTGTACCAAGGAACACTCCAACTGACTCAGAAAGCGATTAGGTCCCTGACACAAAGCTATTTGAATACCAGCCAATCTTGAGAGAATACGAGCTTTCCTCTGTTTTAAATGACCAAAAACACTGCGATTCCACATCTTCAAAGACTCAATTAAACCATAGGACTTGTCCATAGCAGAACCAGAAATTTGCCCCCACCTTTGCTCAATAAAATCCTTAAAGCTCTCATGTTGCATCCACATTGCTTCAAACCTAAAAGGTCTATCATTAGGAGTAGCAGAAAGTCTCGACTGCAAACATATTTTGATGGGACAATGATCAGATTTTGTCCTAGGAAGATGAGTGACATGAGCCTCAGCAAACATTTGCCTCCATTTCAAATTACAAACAGCTCTGTCAAGTCTTTCGAAGACCCTATTATTAGTCCAAGTGAATCGAGGACCTGAGTACCCCAGATCAATCATTTCATTCTCAGTAAACCACCTTTTAAAACCTTTCAATCGAGAAGGATTAGCACCCCCCAATTTGTCTTCCAGATGCAACATCTCATTAAAGTCCCCAGCAAGCATCCATGGTAATTGATGACAACTGGTCACAAACTGGAGATAATCCCATAATTTCTCCCGCTTAATTCCACACGGTTTAGCATAGACTGTAGACAATAACCAAGGAGCTTTACCATGCCAGGACACACAAGCTGTAATTACTTGATCAGTAGTGCCTAAAATCTGGACACTAACCTTAGTATCATTCCACAATAACCATAACCCTCCTGAGAAACCCACAGGATCAACAATTTCATAAGAAGAGAACCCAAGAGATTTAATCATATCAAGGGCTTTCTTCCCGCTAATCCTAGGTTCACAAATAAACAGTAAATCCAGACAATGACCATGGATCAACTCCGCAACATTATTTCGAAAGCTTGTGCACGCAGCACCTCTGACATTCCAACAGACTAAATCCATAAAAGAATCAAAAAAAGACGAGAACCCTTAGGGCTAAACCCTAATTAAGAACCAATGGTCATGCCTTCAACATTGTTAAAGGCATGCCTAGTAGTCTTCTCCTGCGAGAAAATCTTTTGTCCTTCAGACATATCCATATGCTCCTGCGGCAACCCACCATCGTGTGTAGAGGAAACCAAAGAAGTAGTATCAACATCTGTATCTGTACCACATTCCTCTTCATGCTCATTAATGCTTGCATCAATACTAGGTGGCTGGTGCCCAAAAATATACATACCTTTAGCAGTATATTCATTGTTACCACGCACCCAAGTATTTAACTGCTCTTGCACAGAAATCTGCTTTTCCACTCTTTTACCACCAACAATCATTTTCCCCTTACTTGACGAAGTCCCACCACTCCCACAGGTAGAATTACCAAGGCGTTGGCCAGTCATATTCAGAGGAACATTTTCCTTCAAAGAGGAATTAGAGATATTACTCAAAACTGCCCTAAAGCCTGCTTTATTAGTCTTGGATTTAGTCCAAATTTTCTGTCCCATATCAGCACCTTTCATAGATGAACCAACCTTTCCCGTACCAGTTTGGGCACCAGTTCCACTAACCAAACCCTCATCCAAACCAAAATTCTCTCCTACCTTGCGTAAAGCATCAAACCTTGACCCTTGGTTCCTATTACCAGAACCCTTCGAACCTTTGTCACTAGCCACACCCTTGGGTTTTCTTCGAGCCGGCACATTCATCCAAGGTCCCCTCAGGCCTCCCATTAAATCATCAACACCATCCTTTTCCATAGCAACGTCCGAGCTTGTACCAACTCCTTCATTAGGAACGTGCCCCTCCCCAACAGAGTCAGCATGACCAGAGGCCTTCATTTCACAACTGTCTCTCTTATGCCCATACCTACCACACAAGTAACAGATATCAGGTAAACCTTCATACTCAATATTATACCAAGTTTGATTAATCTGAACGAAGGCCTCAAGAGGTTTGGTCAAATCTAATTCAACACAAAGGCGAGCAAATTTTCCCCGGTTCTGAGCCGTGGTAAGAGAATCAATTTTGAGTAGTTTACCCAATAAATTTCCAATACGCTTCAAAGCCCAAACGTCAAAACATTCTAGCTGAAGCGCAGAGACACAAATCCAAGCCGCCATACGCGTAATTTGAGCCGTCGCAGGACAAAATCCTGGTCTCCATTTTTGCATAACCAGGTATTGCCCTGTAATGATCCAGGGACCTCCAGTTAACACAAAATTGAGATCCTCCTCTAATTCAAACCTAACCACATAGTAATCATTCACTAGATCAACCAATTTCCACCCTCCCTTCAATCCCCACTTCTGCTGTAGTCGAGCATGGAGGTAATTGTATGTGTGAGATCGACCAAGAAGTTTGATAATCAGGGAATTTGCCCAAGGCTTGCCTAGGCGAGACATAGCACGGTCAGAAAATTGAATAGAAGGACCACGATCACCTCTGGAAATTATCACATCTTCATCATCATTCAGATCCTCATACGCATCATCCAAACAATCTATGTTGATGCCCACATTCTTAACCAAGTCTACCTTCTTCATAAGTTTATCTCGGAAACTTACAGGACCATCAGACAGAAAGGATACCTGCTTCAACTCAGATTCAATCATCGGGCTCACAGTTGAACCAACAAGAAGCTCAGACGCATCCTCACGTTCCTCAGTCGCTCGACTTCGCTTAGGGAGCCGAGAGTATTGCAGAACCTCCCCAGGGGACCGTTCCTCCATGGACGATGCAGACACAAGCTCGAAAATCACAGAACCAAATCAAAGAGGGAGCCTGGAAATCACCGCAGGCGGCGATTTCCAGTTGGAGAACGAAGAGAAAGCAATAGGTTAGAAAACCCAAAACCCGCGCGTGAGGCGCGTACAAAAAGTCTGATATTTTACCTTGATATCAAGAATTTTCAATACAGAAAACTGCAATTTTGGTTTTGCTTTTAAAGTGATCTTAAATAAGAAGCCCTTCCGTACCATAAATTTTTGCATATTTTTAGTTGGCCAAGTTACATGTTTTGGTTCTGGTAGTTTGCTTAATTGTTTACTTGAGGGCAAGTAGTTAATGTTCCAATTCGCACATGCGTATTTCGTGGGCTGGAGAAGGGGGTGTACAACATCTTACCGGACTTGCATCTTGAACTGGGGAAGGGCAAGGATCTAATGAGAACAGCTATATAAGAACATTATATGAGAACACCATTGGATCTAATCTAACGGCTCTGCGAAAAGCAATTGTAAGTGAAACAATTGTGCTAGAATGAGGCCCTCACCTCAACTTGTTCTCTCTCTTACCTCCAAAACTTTTTCGCGAAATTTTTCTTTCCGTGGCGCCATTTTTTTCCGCATTGTCTCTTGTCCTACTCTTGAATGTAGATACTTTTGCCCCAAAATTATATTAAAATACTGAAAGCAATCAGCTTTACCCATCCCAGTTACCCTTCCAATGGATTTTTCGATCTCCATGAACTACATCCCTCTTTTCTCATCTATCTTTCCATCTACACCCCATTTCCTTGCTTCCATTTCTATACAAAGCATCACTCCTCTCATCTTCAGAAATTTTTCCGCCATGGCCTCCTGGCCCTCATTGTCCAATCCCTCTAATCAATAAGTCCGCGAAACCCACAACATAGATTTTGCCTTTCAATTCATAGAAATTTATTCTCTTTATTAGTAATTGATATCAAATTGTGTACATGAATATGTTGGAAGAGAGGCTGCTATTAGAAAGAGAAGCACGGGCTCCCAATTTAAGTTCTTGGTTGCTCCTATCAAGGCCGTCCCTGAGATTTTGAGGGCCCTGTGCGAAACTTAAATTGGGGCCTCACATAATCTAATAGGAAAATACTATAAAAATTTGCCATAACTTAATGGCATAAACAATTTTTTTCTAACTAAAAGTCACCATCAATAAATATGTAATGACAATCAGAAATCAAATTCATAAAAATTTAAATGTTTTCATTTGATAAAGTTAAATGTTTGGTACAAAAGTAAACTCCTTGTGCCCCTATAAGGTCCATGCTGCCTCCAATAAGCAATCTGTGTTTAATAGGAAAAAAAATTGGCAATCACAAATTAAAGAGTAATTGCACACAAATGTCATTAACAAATTAAATTATATTGCATTAAACACGAAAAACAACAACAAAAACATACCTGACTATCCAAAAATCATTCACATTGTATTTGTTGTCTTATTTGAAGAATTAAAACTATTACGAGAGCTTTTTCCCCAAAAGAAAAAAAACACAGCCGGTACAATACTAATGTCTGAAAATTGATCTTCTTGAATTTTTAGAAGAGAAATCATCAATCAAATGTTCATAATCAAGTTTTTCTAGAAGTTCACTTTCAATTGAAATCAAAGCTAGTCCGTTTAATCTTTCTTGCGACATAGTTGATCGCAAGTATGATTTTAACAATTTTAATTTTGAAAAACTTCTTTCTAAAGATGCAACAGTAACAAGAATAGTCAATAGGATTCTATATGCAATGAATGCATTTGGAAAACAATTTAAGGCCCGTTTGGGAGTGCTTTTGGAATAGTTAAAAGCGCTTTCTGACAACCAAAAGCGCTCCTGACAGCGTCTTGCAGAAAATTTTAGAAGTGCTTTTGGGTCATAAAAGCGCTTTCTGGAGAAGCACCTGTCATGTGCTTCTTCAGGAAGCACTCCCAAGTGCTTTTCCAAGAAGCACTTCGATTTCTTATGAAAATTTCAACATCTTTATAATAAAAGTGCTTTTGATAGAAGCGTTTATAAGTAAAAGTGCTTCCTAGAGAAGCAGTCCCAAACGAGGCCTTAATCTTTTCAAGAAATTTAATATTTCTATAGCTGTGATATTTCCTTTTGGTAAAATCTCCAAACAACGCACAATCAGAGTTTAAGAGAAAGAATAATGATGATTACTTACCAAAAAATTAGAGTTTAAGATAAAGAAGAAGCCATGAAGTTTTTTTCGTTTTGTTTTGAATGAAGAAAGTACTTTTCTTAGAGGAGAAAACCTTTTTTAATTTTATTTTTAAGAACGATAGTTAGGGGATATATATACTCCTCCTGTGGTGTGGTTAAGCTTCGATGTTCCCTGGTTTAAAAAGGCTTTCTGTTTTTTTTTTTTGCAAAAATAATATAAAAGAAGGCCAAAAGATCAACCTCACGGAGAATTGAACTCTGGTACTGTTGTTAAAGAGATACACGCTCCAGCCAAACCCCTTAGACACACTGTTGTGCAAATATCCAGATGCTATACTATATATACGATGCCTACAATAATATATATATATATATATATATATATATAATATAGAGACATTTTTTTTCGGGGGCCCTGTGCGGTGGCGCCACTTGCACCAGTCTTGTGCCCCTTCAACAATTTTGTCTGTGGATATTTGATTTTGCAGGTTGACTCTCGCTGGGTAAGAACTCAGTTGTACGGTTACCGTTTGTTTACTGATGTGTTGGTGGGAGCATTTGCCCATGGCTTTTATTTGGTATTTCCTTTTTCTATGGTGCTACGCTGTTGAAAATTCACCATGCTAGAAGAAACGAAAAGTTTTGATCATTGCATATAGCTTGTGAACTGAGGTTTATAGTTGGTAATAATTAGTACCTTGCTTAAAAACTGGAACTAAAGTTGATAGATTTTAGTATTTTCTGCCACAAGTTTGGATCTTTAGGGATATGCTTTTGCAATGAGTGGCTAATGGAGAGGGATAAATTTTTTTTATTGTTGACAATTTCTGTTATTTTTCAAATCTTTGGTTGCAGAAGGGTCGGTGAAGAAGTGTAGAGTAATTAAAGGCTTTTTGACTCTTATAAAGTTAGGTTCGGATGAACACTATTGACTGCATATTACGGATGAACACTAAGTGAAACATTAGTTGAACTTTCTTGTACTCTTGCTGAAACCTCATTGCAAACCTATTGGTGAAAGCTTATTGTACACCTACTGAAGTTTTAGCAAACACCTATTGACTGTATAAATGTGTGGGGGTCTTTTTGTTCCAGCAGCCTAACGAATGGGCTTGGGCTGCTGTGAGAAGAAAGCGAACAAAAAGGATCCTCCTGAAGCCTGAGTTCAAGAACCAAACTCCCAAAAGAATTTTTAAAAGACTTGCTGAAGCCTTGGAAAAAAAAAATACTTTCGAGTTCTTTTCACCAATACCCAGAAGAACGCATGAATTTCATCAATGACTCAGCGTGAGGAGCTTGTGGCATGGGAGCTGAGCTTTCACAGGTTTAGCAATTTGAGAGAGAGAGAGAGAGAGACCAAAGCATGAGTCTCTTGTAGAGAAAACAGGTTTTAGAGTGGGAGAGGGGAGAATTAGGATGGCTTCTATCTTAGAACAGAGGGAAACGTTGGGAGTAGAAGATGGGAAAATTCCAGTTCGCTTGACAAAGCTTGGTCTTGCTCTGGAATGGTGTGTGTTGCTGGGTAGAGGAAGCTCTGTTTTATAGGTGTTTGGAACCCTAATTTCGTTGATCTTCCATTCCCACTTTTCCTCTGCTCGTCTCCAATTACTTCCTCTCTTGTGAAATTCCTTCGACCAGAGTGCCTGAATCAATGGCCTCTTAAGGTTCCAAGGTTTTGTGCGGCTGAGCCTTTCCATGGGGGTGAGGCGCCACTTTCTTTCTCCCTTGGTTTTCAAATCAGAGCTTGCAGAGGAAAAAGGAGGACAGAGAAAGTTGTTTGTCCACTGGGTATTTCTCCTACACACATGGGTTTCCTCTGGTTCCTTCGATGGCTTCTTGTTGACCGTTGTGGGATTTTCAAGATTGGAACACGACGCCAGATTTTTAACAAGGACCCGGGCTGGGCTTCGTTTATTTGTATTGGGTTATTGGTGTCCTCTCTTCCAGCGGCTCGCACGCTTTCGTCCAGCTGCTGGAAGTGGGTTATTCATTTTTTGGGCTTTCTAACTGTTATGGATTTTCCTAAATGCTACAGCAGCCTATGGGATGTTCTCCTAAGGCATTGGACCCCATTCTTCTCTCTCATGCTAACCCATGTACTTGGGCCTGGGGAATGGGCCTGAGTTTTAGTGCCCCCAAGTGACATAAAACTTCCATTCCTCGGTCCCTCAATGGGCCCTGTGAGTGCTCGTACCCATCCATACCACAACCTTCTCAGCAAGCCCCGGATAATTATGTGGCTTGGGCCCACTTGAGTTTGTAGCATGGCATGATGGCATTGCGCGTTGCTTGTGCTTGCATTTTATCGCATACCATTAAACCAATATCGAGTTAAATGGCACCGGACGGGTTTATGAGTGCGAACTTACGAAGTCGTTGCATTTTTGGCACGCTTGCTTGGCGTGATGCGCAACACATGGCTTGCGTAGGCGGGCCCTACAATTTCCCATCATGCCCCCCTAGCGGGTTTATTTTGTGATTAATTATTTGCGCTGGGCCGAGAACAAGCTTGGGCCTAACCTCTGGATTTTTGGGCCTCAACAAAATGTTAATGGAACCTATTTTAACCTATATATTTGCTGAAATATTATTCTAAACTTAGAGAGTAATTCTAGAAATACATGGTGCAATTGGACAATGACACGTGTTATAAACACTGCTTCGACATATTTATTTTTCTGATTTTTTATAAATTTTTTGTGAATTTTTTAAGATAAACACACAAAAAGGAAACTTTAATGACGCATGGCGCCACTGAGAGTGACACTCGTGAGAAGCATTGAGGACGTAGCCTCAAAGCACTGGCACTTGTCATTCCCTCCCATTTATTGCTAAACAATATAAAAAAGAAACATTTTTGACACATGGCGCCATGGGAGGACACCTGTTTAAAAAACTGAAGTCGCATCATTCTTTTGTTGCCATGTGTCATTATGTTCAGTTTATTTATATATTTTCTATGCCTTAACTTCAAAAAGTCGTATTAAATGCAATAAATGGGAGAAAATGACGAGTGGCAGAGTCTTGAGAAATTATTTGAACTTTTTATATGTCAAATTTATATTTTAAATCTTAAAAGATGAAGAAAATATCGCAAGGAGTTCTTAGGATTTTTTTTGTGAATTTTTCAGATTTTTTTATGATTTTTGGAAGTTAAAGCATTGAAAAATAGTAATAAATGGAAGAGCATCACACATGGTATCACGTGATGAGTTTCCAACGGGTGTCAGTATGTCGTAGCGCCACATGCCATGAAAGTTTCATTTTTGTGTGCTTGACTTAAAAAATATCACAAAAAATTAATAAAAAATATGAAAAATGCATAGAAAATTTCAAAAAACTCCTTGAGACATTATCTTCGACTATGATGCGTGAAAATCAAAATTTGACCTTTGAAAGTTTGGAGTAATAATGGGAGGAAGAGTTGTAGTAAGGAAGAGTGATGATCTCCTACTTAGTGTTATAGGTACTATAGAAACAAACTTGAGTTTGAGAAATTATTTGAATTTTTCTCTTAGTCAAAATTATTTTTTTAAGTCTCAAAAGATGTTGGCAATGTCACAAGGAGTCCGGGGTATTTTTTGGTGAATTTTTCAAATTTATTATGGAAGTCAAAATATTAGAAAATAGTAATAAATGGAAGAGAATGACACATGGCAGCACCTGATGGGTGCGTCGTCAGCTTCTCTAACAAGTGTCAATATCCCATAACGGCATGTGTCATTAATGATTCATTTTTGTGTGTTTACCTTAAAAAATTCATGAAAAATCATTACAAAATCAGAAAAACACACCGAAAATTCCTACAAATTCCTTGCAATATCATCTTCAACTCCAATGCGTGAAAATCAAAATTTGAATTTGGGAAATTTGAAATAATAATTGGAGGAAAAGTTGTAGTAATGAAGACTAGTGATCTTCAACTTAGTATTATTGTTAGTATGGAAGCAAACTTGACTTTGATAAATTATTTGAATTTTTATATTAGTCAAAATTATATTTTAAGTCTCAAAAGATGTTTCAAAATGTCGCAAGGAGTTCGAGGTATTTTTTGGTGAATTTTTCAGATTTATTATGAATTTTGGAAGTCAAAACATTGAAAAATAGTAATAAATTGAAGAGAATGACACATGGCAGCACCTGATGGGTGCGTCGTCAGCTTTTCCAACAGGTGTCAGTATTTTGTAGCACCATGTGTCATTAATGTTTCATTTTTGTGAGTTTATTTTAAAAAATTCACAAAAAATCAGAAAAATACACCGAAAATTTCTACAAATTCCGTGAAACATTATCTTTGACTCTAATGCGTGAAAATCAAAATTTGACTTTCAAAATTTTGAAGTTATAATTGGAGGAAGAGTTGTAGTGAGGAAGAGTAATGATCTTCAACTTAGTGTTATAGGTAGTATATGAAAAAACTTGAGTTTGAGAAATTATTTAAATTATTTATGTGTCAAATTTATATTTTACAACTGAAAAGATGAATAAAATGTCGCAAGGATTTGGTGGCATTTTTTGGCGAATTTTTCAGATTTTTAATGAATTAATTATGATTTTTGGAAGTCAAAACATTGTAAAATTGTAATAAATGGAAGAGAATGACACATGGCAGTGCCTCAGCTGGGGATTGTTCAGGCGTGCATTTATCCTGACTGGTGATCTTTGCCGTTTGGCTTCCCAATCCAACAGCCTATGGCGACAATCGGAATAGACTTTCTTCGGCACATGGGGCTTATCTTTCGGTGCTGGGACCACCAACCGTTTGGAGGGCGCAGGCGTTGCCTTTGCCGCCTTTTTACCCTTCTTTTGCTGATGAGGGGTCTGCAGACTTTGAGAAGATTGATTAGTCTGAATATTTTGTGTTTGCTGGTGATTAAGCAATTGTTGTGTTTCGTCTACTTTGGACGAGAGGAGGTTGTTGTGTTCCTGTAACTTAGCCATGTCCTACCGAAGAGACGTGATCTGAGCTAGAAGCTCAGCCTCGGCGGTGGTTTGGAGAGATAAAGGGTCGATTGTTTATCGTTCCCACAGACGGCGCCAAACTGTTGATGCGGAAAAGTGGTTCAGCACTCTTAAGCTCAACTTAGTGATTTTGGTCTTTCGGTATCCTTGTGGTCTCGGTAGGGAGCGTGATCTGCAATATGAGAAAAGCGCTTGGTAAGACCTAGGCTCGATTTCTTCCACATGTCTTGTTCTTATTAGCCGTTCATTTCGGTATAAACAGCTGTTATAAATTATAATGTACCACTTGGTAATACTCATCTATTATTTCCTCTTAGCAAATGCGATTGAAAGTCCCACTTGGTAATACTCAATAAGCCAAGGGGTAAGATTGTAACATAAAAAAGGGTTTGGCGCCTCTTTATCTATTAATTGATTTTGAGTTGGATGCTCAAATTATATCATGTAATGTTTTCCAATGTGGGATAATTTCACATTTACATTCTCACACACTCTCACATGTGTGATGAATTTTCAAACCTAGCTAATATGTGAACAACACATACTGAGTGATGTGAAATTGGAGTTTCACACAACACGTGGGCAAACCCGCACTTATACCATGAAAACGTAGAGATTTCTAGAAAATTTGAGAGAATTGGAAAGCTCAGTTGTTGATTATTACATTGAGTTAACAACTCTTATTATAACTCAATTAAGTACTGTACGGCTACTGGCTACTGTATAACTAATTGTTAAACTAACTCTCTTACATAATTACATACAGTGCCACTCATATGAAGCCATGTATCTTTTATAACACACTAAACAACAGACTGTCAAGCACTTTTGTCTCTACTCCATTCTATAATAGGATACTAATTTTGTTTGGTCAATGGCGTGAGAAAAGTGGCGTTCGATATTTCTTTGATTCCACACTACGTCAAATTTCACTTACAGCAACACTACATAGGCATCGGTAAAACGAAAATCGATGCTATTAGGACATCAGGCATCGATTTTATAAATAACGATACTAAACAGGTACAAAGACATTAGTACGAAGTTTTGGTTTTTTATGACGATGCCTTTGATTCCCTTTAGCATCATCTCTCATAATCATAGATGCCTAAAGTGATTTGCCTTTTTTTTTTTAAGAGGGACATTTTTTTTTAAAAAGCCACCGATGCCTAAAGGGTAGTCAACGCTAGTCCAAAAATTTTCACTCTCTCCCTCTCAAACTCTCGCCCTAACTTCCATCTCCCTCTCAATTTTTTCAATCCCTCTCAAACTCTCGCCCTAACTTCCATCTCCCTCTCAATTTTTTCCTCTCCCTCTCAAACTCTCTCTTTCTTCTCTCTCCTCCATCACTGCTTCTTTCTCTCTCAGATGTTCCGACCATGGCCGGTGCTTTCCTCAGGGCTAAAGCCCAGCCACCCCTGCCCATCCCTCAGCCGCGGCGAGCTTCGAAAGGTCACCTTTGGTGCATGAGAAACCTTCGAAAGGTCCCTTTCTTTCTCTCAAATCTATTTTTAGGGTTTTTTGTTTAAAATGCTTGTTTTGATTCTTGGGTTTGTTGCTTAAGATTATCATCCTTCACTAATAATGAACAACTCAAGAGACTGTTTTCTTCTTTTGGAGATGTTACAGATGGTATTTCTACGTTTCTTATTAATTTGCTCCGATTATTTATTTATTTTCTTCTGTAATTTGTGGAAATTACTGACTGATTTTTACCTTTGTGATGATTTTGTTTAACTGTATGTTTAGCTAGAATGGGGTTGTTCAATATCTGTATGTTTCTTAGCCTTTCTCATTTTCTCTAACAATATGCTGGGGTTGTTCATAAAGCTTACATTTATTTTAGGTTCTTGGATTAAAGTACTTTCTGGCTAACCCTTATACCTCTTTATTATGTAGGGAGCTGTACAAAAATAACATTCAAGGAACTATTCCACCTGAGCTTGGTAACTTGAAGAGCCTCATTAGCTTGGACTTATATAACAACAACATATCAGGGACCATTCCTTCTTCATTGGGGAAATTGAAATCACTTGTGTTTTTGTGAGTTGATTAAATTAAGCACTGCACTTTACCTGTGTTATTGGGCTGTTTTGGCTTAATTTAGTCTATTTTCTTGGACGAGAAATTGGGAGGTTGGTTTTCTGACAACTCCACTTTTGCTTGAATATTGATGGATAACTTATTTGGGATCCTAGATCACAGGTGCAACACCGGAAAATGAATCTGGTAGCTTCTTATGCCTAATTTGCTTTGTTTTATACACAATTACTGCTTTTCTTATGCCTAATCTACTTGAAAAGGGCTACTTTGATAAATTTATGTATAATGAAACTGAAATCAGTTGCCCAATCCCTCATATGTGTCCATATACATAGGAAGCCCGACTCATTACCTCGTGTCTCATGCTTACCAGCCTGGGCTTGTCTACCCTTCCTATATGTGAGTGTTGAATTTTCAAGATTTAAACTTTGAATGTCCACTTCGAGTTACAAGTTTTGGACAATGTTTATAGGATCAAGTGATTAACTTTAGCAAACAACTAATATAAACACAAGTTGTGACAGTTACAGAGTTAAATTTTTTGTACTCCTTGCATTGAAAATCCTGAACTACTTATGGCTGCAAACACAATATTAATAGGTCATAGAAAATATACTTGTTTACTAACAAAAATATATGCAGTTCTATAGGTACTATGTATTGTTAGTTGACTTAATTTTTTCACCAATTAAAGATATTTGCTTGCTCAGCTAAACCTGTGATATTCATGAATAATGGTTTGTAAATTATATTATAACAGCAATATCGGAAATTTTACAGGTTATAAGGAATTGACTCAAGGTTGAGCTTCTTTGGACTACTGCACTCCGACAATTTTACAGGTTATAACCTTGTCATATATGCTAATGGGTTGGCACAGTTGGTTTTCCTTTGTTAAGTTTTTTATATTCTTTAATACGATAAAATTTTGAAGATGTATATGAGATGGAAAAATAGAATAGTCGCTTTTCACTTGGGCAATATCATATTGTCTTTAGGTCACCAACAAACTCAAGTGTGAAAACTCTTTATTCAGTTTCTATGAATATTGTGTTGTTGAGGCTTGAGAGTTATAATCAATCTAGGTAGACTAAGATGTTTGGGTGTGAGTAGTCTTGGTGTTAGAAAGTGAGTTTGACCATGAGTTTTATGATTGCCTGAGCCCTTCTATATGCCTTCACTTCTTCCACAGTGGCCTCAAGGTATGCCACCAAGTTCCCACACAGTTATATGTTGCAATTTGTTCTTTCCTTATTTATTATTCTTTTAAGAAATGAAGGTTTCTAGCTATGTTGTTAAAGGTATTTATTTTTTTTAAGAATATTTACATTCAGACGGCTTCATGAATTATTGGCTGACTTCATGAATTAAACACTGTTCTAGAGTTCCCACAATCCCCACCACGTTTCAACACTTCATGAAATTGTGTCTGCGTGTAGTGTAGTGTAGAAGTTTAAAACTATTGAGTGCATTATTTCTCACTATTCGTTGAGAATAGAGATTTATGAACTTATGCTTTGGTATGGTTAAGAGCAAGTTCAGTTTTCAATGCCAAGGAAACTTAGGTTTATTTCCAGCAGCTAGTTTATTTCCTGTGGTTATATGAAATAATCTTTATTTGTTTTTTTTTCTTTTTCGGTTCCAATATTGTAGCTTTGAGAACAACCATCGACTCGAAGGCCCAGAGTTGTTGGGGCTTGCAAGTTATGACACAAACTGCTCATGATGAAGAAAGAAGACGGAATCTCGACTCTGCTTTGAATTAGATATGTACGTGTGCATTTTGAGATCACCAAGGGGCATTTACTTGTGCATTTTGAGATCACCAAGGGGACTAATTATGGTTGGCATTTGAGTTAAATGTGTCTAGAATTGATTTGTGTGTTATTTTTGTTTTTGTGCCAAATTTGCATATGCTATGTCTCTTTATATCTAAATGCATATCCTAATTCTTCTTATTATGTTTTTCTTCTTTTTGTTCTCACTTGATATGCTGAGGTTTGGTTGCATATGGTTCACCAATTAATGACTTCTTGTTATCTAATTAGATTGATTGACAAATTAGATTTTCTTGTTCACCAATATGATTTCGTAAATTTGCATATTGGTTCATTTGAAGTGACAACATATCTTATGCAAATTTAGTACCTTGCACTTTTTAAGCTTATGTTCATATTTTGCGTTTACATACTATGTGTTTTTTTTTTCCAGTATAGAGCTAGAAGGAAGGACACGTACACCCAAATGGAATTGGATGAGGTGTGAGAAGAATTGGCAAGTCATGTCCTAGAATGGCTTTTTGATTAAGCTAAACATTCCTTCATTTTACATGTCTTTCTAGCTAGTATTTTGCTTATGCATAGACAAGTATGGATAATTTGTGGTGTAGGGCTGGTAAATTTGTGATTTGTATGTGACAAGTATGGATCATTCAAGTATTTTGCTTATATATATATAGACAATTATGGATATATTTAAATTACATGCCTTTCTTAAATACTATTACAGTAACTAAGTAAAGTGTGATGTGAAACAAGCAAAATACCTACCCTTTCCTTGCATAAATGATGCCTATTGTTTATAACAACTTCAGTTTTCCAGAAATAACTGAAGTTGAAAGATAAAAACAACAACCAGACATCTATTATCACTGATGCCTAAAATGAGAAGTAGCATCAACATTTATGTAACCACCAACACTATTGGAGGCTTTTCACGTCCGCAAAATAAAAAAAGCGATGATGTATAACATAATTCACAACACCATTATTTGTTTCTATGATGTTATAATTGACAATATGCATCAGCATAGTAGATATCACTGATGCTGTTATACCTCTTTAGCCTCATCCCTTTTAAAACTACTGATGATGTTAGACCTCTTTAGCCTCCTACCTTTTGAAACTACTGATGTTGTTTCGGGTTTAGGCGTCAGAAGTCAACCTTTTTTTGGCACTCGGAAATCATTTAGGCATCGGAGATTACCAGATATCCGATGTAGTAAGCGATAAACAGCGACGGAGAATATCCGTTGCCTATTACATAGGAATAGGCAACAGGCTTGAATACCACGGTATTTATGTGTAATAGGCAACGGATTTTATCCGTTGCTAAAGCCCTTTTTTGACATAGTGCCAGCTAAACATCTACCAAAAAGAAAAAGAATTAATAACAACTTGATCAGCTTGACTTAAAACATTTATGTACGGACCACGGTTGCATGAAAACAATACTGTTCATTAATTAAATTAAGTTGACGAACTTGTTTATACACCCATGATCCATCCACATCTATTTTATTTTCACATCTCTGAAAACGAAACCAGTAACAACAGGATCCTTATGCATATTAAATAAATCATGTAAGAAACAAACTGATAGTAAGTAGATAGAATCTTCTTTCTTAAATTAAGGAAGAAGATACCAATTGGTAGAAGCACTAGTCTTGGAAAATTTCATTATAAGCATCCAATAATGTGAGGCTCAGGACTCAGGAGTAAACTTAACAATTCAATAATTAGTTGTACCTTGGGTTTGGCAATGGTACTTAACAATTCAATAATAAAATCTTTTATTAATTTTTCTTTCTATGCACGTATAATCTGTAAGAATATGTGAAGAAATATCTAGCATTGAAAAACTAATAGACCCTAAACCCTAATGCTCCTGTCCACATTGATGCCAATGGGTCAGCATCCCACTTGGTAATTGTAAACAGTCAACGCATAATCCCACTTGGTAAAAATATATAAGGCCATCTCCAGTCATAGGGCTAAATGTAGTACAGGGCTAAAAATTTAGCCCCCCAAAATATTAATTTTTTAAAGAATAGTGCAGGGCTAAATTTTTCTATCTCCAGCCATACAGCACTATATTTTAGGATCCTTCATATTTTATTATTTTGAGAAAAACTATGGTACAATACTCATACATTCCACACTATATATTGTTTAATTTAATTAAACTACTATTTAGAGACAATATTCCATAATTTTTGGACTATGATTTTCGAGTGACACGTGTCGGTCCGGGAACAACTATCCAGATTTCATATTAGATTTTTATAATTTTTTTTCAAACAACACTTGAAAGATTTGAGGGTCTGACCACATTTATTATTTATATAAAATAAAAAAAAGGAGTGGGGTAGGTCTGACCCAACGGTCATTTTACCAACAATTTTTTATAATTTGTTTCTCATACAGTACAAAGTGATTCAAAATGGTGAGGGTCTGACCACATTTATTAATATTTAAAAAAATAAAAAAATAAAAAAAAGGAAGTGGGTAGGTCTGACCCAACGGTCATTTACCAACAATTTTTTATTCTTTGTTTCTCATACAGTACGAATTGGACATTCAAAATGGTCCAGCATTATTTAATTGGGTTCTTGAAAAGCACATGTGTGAGTCCCACTAGAAATTTGGCCTAACCCAAAGCTGGGCTATATGTTGCCTGGTTGGAGGGCTAAAGGGCCAAATGTGGCCCTCCAAATTTGGCCAAAATTTTGTTTAGCCCATGACTGGAGATGGTTTTGGTATTATTTTAGGGCTATATTTAGGAAATAGCCCATGGCTGGAGATGGCCTAATCAACGTATAATCCCACTTGTTAATAGTAAATAGTCAACGTTTAATCCCACTTGGCAATACCCATGTGGCAGAAAATAGTCAATTAGTGCCACAAGCATTTCCGACGAAAAGTATTTCGCTGACGCAAATGGTATCTTTTTTTAGAGAAACAATTTTGACAAGAAAAATGAAAAACAAGAAGGAAATTTTAAATTTGGATATCCATATGAATTATAGTTAAAATAGTTACAACGAACAACTTCACCACTAAATTTTAAGAACAATCATTGACTGCAAAACCCATTTCATATCTGTTGGCACTAAAACTGAACAGATAGAGATGAGTGCAACTTGGGTTGTTTTGTGAAGCAGGGGAGCAGGGCTTGGCTCGTTGCCGACGCCAAGGATGGGCCCATCGGCACAGAGGGACGAAGGTGGATTCATTTTTTGGTCTCAGAGTTTTGAGATATGGGTTGATCAATAAGTGATTCCCACAGACGGCGCCAATCTGTTGGCACTAAAACTGAACAGATAGAGATGAGTGCAACTTACAAGCGGTATGGACGATCTAGAGATCGATTGAGTGCTAGATGTAGATCATTCCTGTCCTTGGATGCTGATCCTGAATAGAAGGAAGCCGAGGCTCGTGAAGTCTATGGAACCGGTGTGGTACCAGCCTAAGACCCTCCGATGCCAAAGTAAGTTTGTTTATAAGAGCTTTTACTGTTGACAATATGTTTAGCATAAAAGTCAAGCTGAAAAGTCTTACCCTTGTATTGTAGTGAAGAGGCCTTTTTATAGAGGGCATTTAGTATGCTCTTAGTACTCAATTTCGATGTGGGACTTGTGAGAGGGCCCTATGAAGTTGACATGAGTCTTTAGATATTTTGTACATGCCCTTCGAGGTTGATTCTGCAGAATCAGTAGGGGGTACCGATTGTGGACTCTGCTAGGCGGTATCGACTGTTCGCTGCTTTGAGGCAATATCATCGGTAGCCGATACCGATTGTTCAGAGCCTTGGGCATTTGGGGAGTTTCACTAATCCACGTGTCACTGAATGAGTGGAGGGTCAGATATGGTACAAACAATATCAAATTTTGCAAGAAACAAATTGACATCAATAAGTAAAAAGAGTTTATAATCACTTTTTTAACATATCGGTTGGAGATTTCTTAGGCCATAAACCTTGTAGTGGTGCTTTTTGCCTGTTTCTAACATCGTATTTTGGAGCTAACTCTTGTAATCCTTTAATTATGATGTCCCTATTAGGATTATGCATGCTTATTAGCCCTTTTGTTAATAGGTCCTTGCTTGCATCAATCTTGGGTTGTTTTGTTAGCGCCGCAGCTATGCCTATTATTTTCCAAAAGAGTTCTGATCATCAGTATCTTAGGGTTCTTGGATTGGTTTTTCTTGCATAAAGGTTCTGTTATTACCAAATAACTTCCTCAATAAGTACTTATAATACATCAAATTAACGGCTACAACCGATAACAATAATTATCAAATACCACACAATATTAACTCTATGACACAAACATTACAGAAATAGGCACGAGGCACTGATTACTGGAAATTGAACAGACAAGCTCCAAACTCAAAACATAAATTACTAGCTAGGAATTAAGGAGAGCAAGCCAGAGATATATAGCTATAATCATCGTCCATCACCATGAGGCTTAACGATTTGGATGTGTTGCATGCTGTGGTCGTACTCTGCACTGGTTACAATAACATCCACAGCGTGAGCAGGTGAGCCAAGCAAGTAGTCGGTCTCTTTGGGAGATCGTTTGATATCATAGTCAGACTTTCCCTCCTGATGCTTTGCCATAATATGCAATTCCTCAAGCTCAATGACTACTTCTTTCATGGAAGGCCTTTCCTCCCCTTTCAACCACAAACATTTCTTTGCCAGATGAGCCACTTTTTCCACTATCTCTATCTTTCCCTCTTTGATTAATTCATCATCCAGAATTCGATCCAAGCAGCCGGCTTCCATAGAACAAACAAAGAGGCTTGCTAGGTTTCTCTCTGCCTCAGGCCTTTGAAAAGAAAGTGCCACTTTTCTTGTTAGTAGCTCCACTAGCACAACTCCAAAACTATAGACGTCGCTCTTTTCTGTGAGTGTGTTTGACTGAAGATATTCAGGGTCTAAATACCCCATTGTCCCTTGCACCAAGGTTGACAGTTGATTGTGATCTTCAGGAACCAAACGTGAAGCTCCAAAGTCTGCCACCTTTGCCGTGTAGTTCTCGTCTAACAAGATATTGGCCGCTTTCACATCTCGGTGTATGATTTGGATGGAAGTGGAGTAGTGTAAGTATGAGAGCGCTGCTGCAGTATCAGCTGCTATCTTCAACCGTAACTCCAAGGAAAGAGGTGGTCGGTTTTTGTCCTTTTTATGAATTTGATCATGAAGAGTGCCATTAGGGATGAACTCGTAAACCAGTAAAGGCATCTCTGTCTCCAAGCAACAACCTATGAGCCTCACCACATTTCTATGGTTGATTTGAGAAAGAACTATCACCTCGTTAACAAATTGATCACTATGAGCTGGATTTGTACTAATTTTGGACTTCTTTATGGCAACCAGTTTTTTGTTTGGTAGTATCCCTTTGTAAACTGTTCCACAGCCTCCTTGGCCAAGGATTCCATCTGCATGGTAATTGTTTGTGGCCTTCTCAAGTTCTTCTGCACTAAAGATTTTGGCTTCTGTCTCAACAGACCCATTGTAACTTGCCAATTGTTGTTGTAACTTCTTACCACCATTTTGTTCAAAGTACTTGTCGTTTAATTTCTTGAACTTCCTTCTCTGCATTCCGCAATGCATCCAAAAAATTACAATCACTAAAACAAAGGAGCCCACACTGATTCCTGCACATAAGTATAATTGAGCATTAATCACAACCAACTTATAAATGCTAATTAATAGCTAGCTATATATACGTACCTAATGAAATTTTCAGGGTCATGTTCTTCGATGAAGGATTGTATTTCACGCAAGTCGTCGTTCCATTGATGCTGTCCATTTTGTACCCTTTGTGACATAAACAAGTGTAATTTCCATGTAAATTCACGCAGTCTCCGTTGTTGCAGGGATTAATTGCAGCTTTACACTCGTCAATATCTAAAAAGAAAAGAAGCCCACATGTCACACATGATCAATGGTAATTAAAATCAGGAATTCAATATATATTTATATTCTAACAGAAGTTGATTTACCCATATTAATTAATTCAAACATTAGGTAAAGATGTCTCACCTTGGCAACCATCTTGGTGGTAGGGGTTCCCTTGGTAACCTTGCAAGCAGCGGCAAATGTAACCAGAGCGATTGATGGGGTTGACACATTTGCTATTTCCCATGCATACAAAATCCTGCCTCGTTTGAGCTTCATCACATGGGTCTTCTTCATCCCCAATTGCCCAATTAAGAATCACTGGAAGCGTGTCTTTGTTGTTCAGCTCGTCAAAACTTTTGTTGGAGAACGAGAAGTGGCCTTCTTCCACAAAGAAGGCATAGCTGCAGGGGTTAAAGCTCCATACATCTGTATGGTTGTAGTAGCTGTTCAACGTCAAAGTAGTATTTTTCAGCCCAATGGGGATGTTAGTTTGGCAACACCCAACGCCAGAGCAAGATTCCTGATCAACGCTGCGAAGGGTGTCACATAAGGTAAGGCAACCAGTTATGAGCTTTTCTTCTCCTCGGTAGCCACTGAAAAATGCGTAGGTGTCGCAACCAACGGCAACGAACTTGTTTTTGGTATCGGAGACGGTGAAAGCAGGCGGCAGCACGATCTGAGGTTTGTTGTTGGAGGTCTTAAAACCCTGCTTATCGTAACAATCTCGGGATATGTAGTTCTGCAATTGGATCTCGCCTTCAGCAAGGGAAAAGTTGGAGACAATAGCGCTTACCCAGAGCAGGTTTGGGGGTTGGGTGGACGTGTTACAAGTGAAGAAAGGAAAGCCTTTCTTCTGACAACCATTAGTTATGCCAAATGGGTATGGGACTGTTAAATTGCCACACTTGTCTTGGCAATCCGGCAGGGCTTGAGGCAAAGCTTGAGCTGCTGCTGTTGTAATTCCAGCCCCTAAGAATAATAATATTACAAGCAATACTCCCATCATTTCCAATGAGAGGTGCACTACTCACCACACTTCTTTCTTATGCTACCGGGAAATAAAAGCACAAATTTTAGTCATGTATTTGTATTGCTTGCTTTTGGTGAGAATACTCTTGTTTTTTATAGAGCCTCCGCGTGGTGTTTAATTATTATTTCCTGAAAGTAAAATGCAATGGATCACCACTATCCATACCACTTGGCAAATACTCAATAAGCCACTTGCCAGCGCACTTTATTTTGGGTCATGTTTGGTTCATGTGAAAGAATGGGGATGGTTTTCAGCATGTTTCTATCAAAACCAATGGAATTTATGTGGTATTGAGATTCATGAAATGGTTACTCAATCGTTTAGGGAAAGCAGAATTCCAACTGGGTTAAGTGCTACTCTGATAACCCTCGTGCCTAAAATTGACAACCCGCTATCTATGTTGCACTTTCGTCCTATTAGTCTCTGCTGCACTCTCTATAAGATTATCTCTAAAGTGATTGTCACTAGACTGCGGCCTATTCTGCCTAAGCTTATCAGTCCTCACCAAGTGAGTTTTGTCCCTGGGCGGCACATCACTGACAATATCTTGATCGCTCAAGAGCTTATGTTCAAATTCAGAAGTTCTAAAGGAAAGAAGGGTTTTATAGCCTGGAAGATTGATCTCTCGAAAGCTTATGACAGACTTAATTGGAACTTTATCAGGACAGTCCTTAATGAGCTGGGTTTACCTGAAAGTTTGATCCAATTAATTATGCAGTGTGTTTCCTCTGTCACTTACCAGATCTGTGTGAATGGGGAACTCACTGAGTCTTTCACTCCAAGCAAGGGCATTAGACAAGGTGATCCCTTATCCCCTTATCTCTTCGTGCTTTGTATTGAAAAACTCTCGCATATCATTGTTGATGCTGTTGGGAAGCGTAAATGGAAGCCCGTAAAACCTTCACAATCTGGCCCTACTGTGTCCCACTTATTCTTTGCTGATGACTTGATTCTTTTCGCGGAAGCGAGTCCCTACCAAGCTAAACTGATGAAACATTGTCTGGAGCTCTTCTGTAAAGTCTCTGGCCAACTCATCAACTTTGAGAAGTCTGCAATTTTTTGTTCCCCCAACACTTGCAAGGATATGGCTGCTGATATTAGTCGCATCTGTGGCTCTCCTCTCACCAATAACTTAGGTAAGTACTTGGGAATGCCTCTCCTTCATTCTAAGATCACGAAGACTACCTATAGCAAGCTGGTGGATAAAGTCCATGCTAGGCTTGCCTCTTGGAAGAGCAATGTTCTTTCCATTGCAGGTCGTGCAACTCTTATCCAGGCTGTCACTTCGGCTATCCCTGTCTATGCGATGCAGACTGCTAAACTCCAGATGAGCATTTGTGAGAATTTAGACAGAATAAATCGTAATTTCCTGTGGGGTGGGAGTGATAAGAAGCAGAAAATTCACCTTTGCCAATGGGATCTTGTGTGTAGGCCTAAGAGTAAAGGTGGGCTTGGTCTCAAAAAAACTCATCATATGAATCAAGCCCTTCTAGCTAAGGCTGCTTGGAGACTTTCAAGGAAGGATGATGGTTTGTGGGCCCAGATTTTGAGAAAAAATACCTCAAGGGTCACTCTTTTTGTGAACCTAATCTGACTCCCAGGCAAAAGTGCTCTCCTACCTGGAAGGGGATTATGTTTGGTGCTCAAATGCTTCATAAAGGTCTGGTCTGGAGGCTTGGTAAAGGGGATACGGTTAATTTTTGGAAGGATAAGTGGCTGGATGTTGTGCCCCTCATGAACCAGGTTAATATTACCCCAGAAATTGATTTGAATTGTATGGTTTCTGATTTTTTTGCTAATGGTTGGTGGGATGTGGAAAAGCTTAGAGGTGTGCTCCCGGAGGAGTGGGTTCAGAAAGTTATTGGTTGCCCAGCTGATTTTGGAGGTATCTTGGAGGACTGCCAAATTTGGCACCCTACTTCTAATGGAACTTTTTCTGTTAAATCTGCTTATAATATAATGTTTAAAAGGGCTGATTGGTCGACCCATTGGTGGAAAGTTATTTGGAAACTTAAAATCCCTCCCAAGCTTCAAATCTTCCTGTGGCTAACCTTTCAGGAAAAAAATTTGACTAATGAGCAACGGGCTCGCAGGAATCTTGTTACTGAACCTTTCTGCAACATCTGTGATTGGCCTACTGAAACTATTCTGCACTTACTGCGTGACTGCTCAAGAGCTAAAAGAGTATGGAAGCTGTTCGTGAACACCAGTCATACTAATCCCTTCTTCCAAGCTGATCTTCACCCTTGGCTCTTGAGCAACCTTTGCTCCAAAAACCAATTTGCCCAGATCCCTTGGAGACTGCTGTTTGTCTTCATTTGCTGGTACATTTGGAAGTGGAGAAATGATTTTATCTTTAACAATGCAGCAGACTTGCCTTTTAATGGTCGTGAGTTGATCCTTAATGCGGCTAGAGATTGGGTTAAGGCTACTTCTAATTCCCTTCCTGGAGTTGGCAAACTTCAAATTATGCTAGCTTGGATTCCCCCAGATATTGGAGTTCTCAAGCTAAACGTGGATGGTTCACGTAAAGGCAGCACCGGCAGCATTGGTGCTGGAGGTGTTATCAGAGATCATGCTGGTCACTGGGTTGCTGGCTACTCTGCCAATTTGGGGCAAGGGCAAATCCTTGAAGCTGAGTTATGGGGCTTATTCTTTGGATTGAAATTAGCTGTTGAAAATCATTTAAATGATATTATTGTTGAGATGGACTCAACTACTGCTGTTATGCTTATGCACAAGACTGAGTTTGACAATTGCCATCCTGCTTGGGGTTTGGTTAGAAACTGTAAGGGTCTAATGAATCAATTTGGTAGGATTAGGCTGAACCATATTTATAGGGAGCGGAACTCCGTCGCTGATCGTTTGGCTGTTTGGAGTCACAATATGGATCTTGGTTTCTGGTTTTTTGATGACAGTCCTGTTTGGTTGGGTCCTCTGCTGTTTGAAGACGCCACAGGGGCTTCTACAGCCCGCTTGATTTCTGTTTTGTAGCTTTTCTTTTGGGGTTTTTCACCCCCCTTTTTCATCAAAAAAAAAAAAAGAATGGGGATGGTAAATCAATTGATTTTTCATGTTTGGTTAGCCCAGACATGGAAAATCGTTGTCTGGCACATAAGAAAATGCTAAGGGGTACAGTGAAGCCCTCTTTAGGTTATTTTCCCTTCTCATGGGAAAGTAAGGCCAGCATTAAATGCACCTTTTTTTTATGACTAATTTGTCCTTACTAATAATTTATAATTACAATTTTATCCAACAACTATTGGTTTCTTTTTATAAAAAAAAAAAAATCATATTTCTTAGAATCATCCCATAACGTATCTATTTCTAATAACTCTATTTCTAATAAGGAAAGCAAAACTTCAACCTCACCGAAGTTTTCACATTCTCATCCTTATAGCAACTTCAAACAAGGTGAGAATTATACTCCTATTCATCACCCAATATTTTCCATGTTTATTTTTCTTCTTCCTTTTTTTCCCCACTTGAGCACCCAAATATTCATTATATGAATTAACTTGAGCTCTGGGTTTAATAGTTGGATTGTTTTGATGTCTTTCTACTTTTTCTTTCTTTTTTTGGGTTTAACATGTATTTTGCTCGAATCAGTTTAACCTACAACTCTGTAAAGTATTATCTTCCAATAGGTTAATAATTTTGTGAATTAGCTGAAGAAGTCCACCACTCTTTTTTTAAGCACAAAACTGACTTGTGGTTGTCAAAAAGAGCAGACAATAATTAGTCCAACACAAGGCCAGGAACAAAATTTTTGCATATTCAGACTATCAATAGGATGTTGGTGAGTAATGTTTAATAATTAAATTGGAAAGTTTAATAAAATGAACAAAATTTTCATATTTTTAACAGAAGTACAATTAGGAAACTAAACAAAATTTGTTTTCGATTCCTACTCAAAACAAACATGGGAAAAGAAATAAAGTTATATTTCCCAGTTACTTTCCTAGCATTACCAAACATGGGAAAAGAATCTTCCATTTCCCATCCCTTGGAAAATGACATGGAAAATTGTTTTCCATAAAATCCGTTCCGTGAACCATACGGGCCTAAAAGGGAAAAAAAATGAGCAAAGTACTCAATGTTAAAGAAAATATTTTTGCTCACCACTTTAATCCAAGGTGTATGCTCACCACCCTTCTTAATAATTGACACGTGTCCATAGGCATAACCATAGTCAACTTTTTACTTTGATTTATGTAACCATTGTTATGCTTATGGATATGTGTCAGGTATTGAGAAGGGTGGTGAGCATACACTTTGGGTTAAAGTGGTGAGGAAAAATACTCCCGATGTTAAAACGAGAACATCTAACCCAAAATTTATTGGCTAGGAATAGAGAGGTTCAAGACCATTAAATTCAGGCTTAATTGTTATTTTTCCCCTTGTACTTTCACTCAAATCCCACTCTCCCTCTGCACTCTCAAATGATTCACTTCACCTCGTGTTTTTAATTCGTGCCTCACGTTACTTCTTTCTGTCACCTCAATTAAAAGATTAACGAATTTGCAAAGAGAAAGTGAGATTTTAGCGAAAATATAAAGATCAAAACAATAATTAAATCTTTAAACTGAGATGCCAAATTTTAATTCTCTAATGTGATAATTTAAACTACTACAATGCAAAACTTTGATTCTCTAATGGGAATTCATTCTCAACAGTCAACACTCAATATAAGCCCACTAGGAATAGTAAATGAGCGAAGGGGACAAAGTCTTTTTTCTTTCTCTTCTATAAATGATGACAAGCAATGGTCTTTTATCGTTCACGTCTGCTAAGTCTACGCGGTTTTCAATAAGGTTTACAATTAACTGCATTGCCAACATTATTTATGGGTATGTAGGCATCAACTACCAGGTCAAACTGAATTGATTATTTGTTTACTCCACATGTCGATACGTTTGAGCAAATATATAATACCACTGGAACCACCATCATCACCTCCCCCTGTAACATCCACAACGTAAGCAGGTGAGACCCAAGCAAGTGGTCGGTCTCTCTCGAAGACAGTTTGAAATCAGAGCCTTGCCCAATGAATTCCCATAACCTGCAATAATCCCCCATCTCCAATGCTACCTTTTACATAGGAGGCCTTTCTTCCCCTCAAACAACAAAAGTTTGTGAACTACGCCTTCTAATTAATCCAACTCCGAAATTTTGTGATATTTGATTCAGAATTTTAAGGGGGATTCACGTATTAAATGATTATGTATGCATTGTTGGAGCGACACATGTGAAAGGGTAAATCGGGTAGACTGTAGATTTGGGCCTTCAGCTCAAAATACCAAAAAATACCCAACTGGATGCTTTTCCATAATTTGCACTAATCCCCGGAGCTCCACGGCTAATTCGTTCATTGGAATTTGGAGGCCATTCTTCACCTCTTAACACCAAACATCTTTTTGCTAGATCCGCCACTTTTTCTCACTCTCTCGAAATTATGTGCATCTTTAACTATTTTGGCATCAAGAATTTCAGCTAGTCGACCCTCTTTCACCGCACAAACCAAGATGTTTGCTAGGATTTCTCTGCCTCATTTTTTTTTTCTTTCTATTTTTATGTATGACACAAAACAACTACATCTTCTATGTTTGATATCCCCTTCCCCGAGAGACCTCAATTCATTTTGTATAACAAAAAATAATAATGACCAAGAAATATAGCAGTAGTTGAATGAGAATATGCAAGCAACATGACCTCGTCAAGCTTGACTAAGATACCATTGGCAGTATAAAGCTCGTCAAGCTTAAGGTTTTCTGGACTTTGCAAGAAAATTGCTTTTTTTCTTCTTTTTGGGTTTGTTTATAGAAATTAAATGGTGTAGGGTTTATTTATATCATTAGTACTAAGAATGTGTATATAACTAAATATCTCAAAACAGACAAAAATAGGAGCTCTCGTTTAGACTAGCTAGCTAGTACATATATATAGCAGCATCAGAGAGGAAGTTTGTGTTAGTTGATGGGAGAAGAGAGGCTTAGAGAATAGTTAGTTTAGTAGTTTTTACGACAATAGCTTGACTTGGAAAGAAAAAGATTTTGAAAGAGTAACAAGATAATTTTATTTTATTGATTGAGATAGAAAAGGTACAAGGTTTTAGAGTTGGTTGGATACAAGAGTTGGCTAATGGGAGGAGTTAGGCAGCTGTAGATTTCAGCTTTCCTTGATTGAATACATATGGGCTGCTAATAGCTTATATATATAGGAGTGCTATGTCAGGAGCTTGCTTTGGAGAAGTCGATTGCTCATGCAATTGACTTTTCCAAAGTTGTTTTTAGCCACAATTTTTCTCATTATTCTAGATTTCTCTAGTTATAGTACATGGATATTTCTAATTTGTCTACTTTCTCTCAATCTTTCTAGATTTTTCTAGATTATTCAAGACATTTCTATAATATTCTAGTACAAATGTGCATTACTTTTTAACAATTTGAAACATATTATTCAGATTTATGAAGAAAAAGAAGAAGATAATAATCACAAGTTTACAATAGATAATAATCAAATACATATTAACTCTATGAGTCTATGACACACACACATATTACAGTAGTACGTACGCTAACGTACTTTTATTTCAAGAGGCACTGATGACTGGCATTGAAACAAACTACAATTCAATACATGCTAGATCACTAAGGAATTAAGGAGCTAATTAACTATCGGCCATCACCATAAGGCTTTACCATTTGGATGTGTTGAGTTTGCATGCTGTGATCGTACTCTGCACTACTTATATCCACAACGAAATTAGCAGGTGACCCAAGCAAGTGGTCGGTCTCTTGGGGAGATCGTTTGAAATCAGCCTTCCCCTCATCTGAATCCTTTCCCATAACTTTCAATAATCCCCCGAGCTCCACCGCTACTTCTTTCATCGATGGCCTTTCCTCCCCTCTTAACCTTAAACATCTATTTGCCAGATCCACCACTGTTTCTACGACTTTCTCAAACCCTTCTCCTTCCTTGGCGATTTCAGCATCAAGAATTTCATTCAAGCGGCTCTCCTTCATCGCACGAACAAAGGCATTTGCTAGGTTTCTGTCAACCTCCGACTTTCTGTTTGAGGATAGTGCCTTTTGGATTGTGATTAGCTCCACCAGGACAACTCCGAAGCTATACACATCACTCTTTTCTGTTAGTATGTGGGACTGAAGATATGCAGGGTCCAAGTATCCGAGTGTCCCTTGCACCAAAGTTGATAGTTGGCCTTCATCTTGATCCGGAACCAATTTTGAAGCTCCAAAGTCTGCAACTTTTGCGGTGTACTTCTGGTCTAGTAGTATGTTCATTGCTTTAACATCTCGGTGTATGATTGGGGGCTCAGTGTAGTGGTGCAAGTATGAGAGTGCTTCTGCAGTATCTGCTGCTATCTTCAACCGCAAGTCCAATGGAAGTCGTGGGTATTTGTTGTCTTTTCTTTGAATGTGATCATGAAGAGTGCCATGGGAAATGTACTCGTAAACCAATATAGGCGTTTGAGTCTCTAAACAACAGCCAAGGAGCCTCACAACATTTTTATGGTGGATTTGGGAAAGAACAATAACCTCGTTTACAAACTCTAGACTCTGAGTCTCAGTAATTGGGCCACTAACTTTGGATTTTTTTATGGCCACCACTTTGTTTTGATGATCTGCGGACAAATTTCCTTTGTAAACTACTCCATAGCCACCTTCACCAAGTTTTCTCTCTTCATTGTAATTTGTTTGTGGCCTTCTCCAGTTCTTCTTCAGTAAAGATTGTGGCTGCATCAACGGATCCATTAATTGTAACTAGCCAGCTGTTGTCGTAAAAATAAGCCACCATTTTGTTTAAAGAACTTGTCTTGTTGTTTCTTGAACTGTCTACTCTTCATTCCGCAGTACAGGCAAAAAAATACAACCAGTAGAACAAAGAAGGCCGCAATGACTCCTGCATATAGATAGTTGAAAAATCACAATCAACTTTAAAAAAATTATTTCGAAAAGATCGTATGCTCATGTCATGGCATGGTCATAGCCATTGAAATTTAACAAGTTTGTTTTAAAATTTTAATGATTCTAGATTTCAAAGGTATTATAGGAAAATTGGGCTTAGGAAAAGTATATCAATTAATGTGTTATGAAATTAACTAAAGGGTACCAATAGGAGTTGGTCCAAGTGGAAGGGGCTTGGATCCTTTAAACAAGAGGTCCTGGGTTCGATCCCAGGCGCTTGCGAATAGAGCAGACTTTGTTGGGAGAGGTCCCCGCTTTGCGCCCGACAGTACCTCGAGGGTTAGTCCCCGCAATCGCGCGGGGGATACCTTGGTTTTCACCAAAAAAAAAATTAACTAAAGGGTGAAAAAACAGGGTGGACAGGGGTGGAAATAACAGTACTAATATAATATTAGAGTTATTTTACTTTATACGGAATCGGAGGCAAAGGGACAAAGGAGTTCTCTTAAATAATAGCATAGATTATAATATGTATACATTTGGTCTGTTTGAAAAAAAAAACTTGGGAGATTTTTACTTTTTTTCTTTGAGAAAATTATTATTTTCCTTTTATTTATCCTTTATGTTTGTTTTAAGCATGAATGCAAGCAGATAGCTAGTAATACATACCTACTGAAATTTTCAGGGAATTATTATTTGATGTAGGAGGGTTTTTTAAGCAACTAGTTCCATTCACGCTGTCGATTGTGTATAAACAAGTGTGTCCATTAGTGCAGGGATTAATATTTGGAAAGCTGCACTCATCAATATCTGAAAAGAAAATCAGGAAATTCAATCAGTTAAATTTAAAACTAAAAATAAAACAAATTACATATATATTATATATGTAGTAGATATATATATATATATATGTGTGTGTGTGTGTGGGTAGATGTATCACCTTGGCAACCATTTGGGTGGTAAGGGTTGCCCTCATAACCTTTCTTGCACTTGCAAATGAAACCAGACCGATTGATGGGGTTGACACACGTGCTATATATTTCCCTTGCATACATAGTCCTGCCTGTTTTGGGCTTCATCACATGGGTCTTTCTCAACCCCAATTGCCCAATTAAAAATCATTGGAACATTTTCCAAGCTATCAAGTTGTTGAAAAGTTTTATTGGAGAATTTGAACTCTCCTTCTTCAACAATGAAGGCGTAGCTGCAGGGGTTAAAGCCCCATATATCCAAATGGTTGTTGTAGCTTGTCAATTCCACGGTGCGATTTTTCATCCCACTGGACTGGGGATGTTCGTTTGGCAGCATCCAACGCCGGAGCAAGAGTCCTGATCAACGCTGCCTAGGCTGTCACAAAAGGATATGCACCCCGTTATGTACCGTTCTTCACCACGAAAACCTTTGAAAAGTGCGTACGTGTCACAACCAACAGCAATGAACTTGTTTTTGGTATCGGAGATGGAGAAGGGAGGCGGCAGACTGAGCCAAGGGTCGTTGTTGTATGTGTTGTTCCCCTGCTTGTCGTAACAATCTCGGGCTATGTACTGCAGTACCTGCATCTCAGCCTCATCAAGGGAAAAGGCAGTGACAATGATGTTGAACCAGAGTGCTGTTTGGGGTTCGGTGGATGTGTTGCAAGTGATGTGAAAGCCTGCCATGTGACAATTATCACCAATGCCAAAAGGGTATGGGATTGTGAGATTGCCACACTTGTCTGGGCAGCCAGGCTGGGCTTGAGGCAAGGCTTGTGCTACTGTTGTTGTAATTACAGACCCTAACATCACATACACTCCCACCATTAATATTACCAATGGGAGTTGCTCAATTAGCATCCTCTCATGTATGGCCATGGCACAAATTTTTGTATATACACTATAACTAGCTAGTATATAAATGAAGAGCACAACTATGAATGTAAATCTATATATTCAAAAAGGAGAACAAAAAAATTACAATAATAGTGTATATTCTTCCACCAATCTCTTGTCTTGTCTCAGTCATCTTTCATATATAACAAAATATTATAAAGTAGCTATTTGTTTTGACTATTAATTTTTTTTTTTTGGTAAATAATTTTTTACTATTTAATTTACTTGGGTTCATGAAAAGCCATTTGTGATGAGAGTTCACTTGCGATTTGCTTTAAATGTGGTTTGAAAAAATAGAAATGAAAATTCGGCCACTATATAATATTTAAATATAATTTATTTAAATTTTGTAATATATATTATTTTTATTCAATAATATGTCAAAAATTTAATACATGAATTTTGTCTATATTATTGAAAATTTTGTAAAAGACACTTGTATTAAATGTGAAGAATACATATGTACGTGTATTGTACGTTTGATTTTAAAAAATATGTATTTTATCTAGTCTTAAAAATGTGTACGAAAAACAAAAGTTTTTTTAAAAAAGTACATACGTTTATATCGAGGAAGCATTATCAATAGATATGTAATGATAATATTACCGCTGCTATGAAGTTTGGAATTGGGGTTCATGTTAGGGCTATGGGACATAATATCGAGGGCAAAGGGTTGAATGAAGGTTATGATGCTAACGCCTACACCAGTGTATTCCGTTGTCTAGCTCACATCGCCGTTACGTTCATGTTCGGGTAAGTAAGTTCCTAGCTTCACCACAAGTAACTTAAGTAACTTGTTACAGTGTGTCATACGGACGAACCCCAAATCGGCTTCAGCCGAGCCCATTCCAACCAATAGTAGCTTCTATTATGCCTCGAAATTGCGCAGTTTGACTCTAAAATTTCTGGGTTGATGTGGGCAATGGCCCATTGCTAGACCCGAGTTTAAGTCCAACAACATAAGCTTTTAGATCAAATAAAAGCTGTTTGTCAGCGCATTGAGTCCAACATCTGTAGTCTAAATCGTGCACAGCTTGATATATATAAAAAAACCACACTCAAACCTAATATGAAAAATATCAAATTCTGTTTGCCATAACAATTAGAAAGAAATATTGCAGAGCCAAGCAAGAACATACAATAAATGATACAATCAAGAATACACATTACCAGACCAAGAAAGAATACACAACAAATGATACAATCAATCAAACATTATCAGAGCGAAGTCGTAGTTTTGGAAATAAGCACGGCTAACGACTGACTTCAAAGCCTTCCTAGACTCTCTGCATCTTCACAAAGTTCGTAAAAACATTTATTCTAAAATTATCTACCAAGGTCCAAGGTGTACATATATAGAGCTACAGTCCCACTTCGTTTCAGTTCAAAACCAATAACATCCCTTTCGCAATTTGCTTGGTCAAAGTTTTTGAAAATTTCTGTTTTATAAACGTCAATTTCCTTGTACAGCACAATTGCGCAGATCCTGCCTGCTCAACACGCATGAACATATCATTTGTTTTTTGGTTGGGAATAAGAACTAACTCTCTGGCGAAGGTCAGAAGCTCCATCGGTCTAATTGCACTTTCGCTTCAGCCATGTCTTTCTGTGCTTTCTTTCTCCTATAAAATATAGGGCAATCCCGACTGGAAGAAGATATAGCATGAGTTAAATACAAACGCGGCAAGCTGACAGACATGGCATAAGTACAGTGAATGGATGGCAAGATAGCTGTAGCACAGCCACTCCTTGCAATCCCCACAGGGGAACAATAGGAAGGTATATATAAAAAATGTTTTTTTATCACAAATGGTCCCTGAGGTTAACAAAATTATCACCTTTTGTCCTTTACGTTTTTTTGTGACATGGTTGGTCCTTAAACGTTACTCCGTCAAACATGGTTGGTACATCAAATTGGTCCCTCCGTCAAAATTCCATTAAATTGATGACGTGGCACATATGTGGAGCCCACACCAATGATATAGAGCCACGTGGCTTTAAATAAAAAAATTTAATATATTTAAATTATTTTAAAACTTAAAATTCAAAAACATTTTTAAATACAAAAATATGTTATAAAATTAAAAAAAACAAAAACCTGTAGCATCCCTCCCCTCCCCCTCCATCTCCCTGTTTCCCTCTGCCTCTGTTCTATTTCTCCTGCACCCAACCCCCACCTCCGAGCCTTACCCGCGACCCAACGCCCAGCCACCCTCCCTGACCCACCCTGCCTCTCACTCCCCGCTCTTCCTCTCTCTACGTTTCTCTCTCTCTCTCTCTCTCTCTCTCTCTCTCTCTCTCTCTCTCTCTCTCTCTCTCTTGTTTCTTACTTCGTTTTTTTCAAAATGATTCTTTCAAATTTTAAAACATTTTTATGGATTTTAAGTTTTAAAATATATTATATTTTTTATTTAAAGCCGCATGGCTCTATAACATTGGAATTGTGGGCTCCACATATGCGCCACATCAGTACTTTAACAGAATTTTTCATGGAATCTCAAGGAAGGGACCAATTTGATGTACGCTTAGTAACATTAGGGACCAGCCATGTCACAAAAAAACATAAATGACCAAATGTGATAATTTCGCGAAGCTGAGGTACCATTTGTGATAAAAACCCTAAAAAATAGACTCAAACCGATGAAATTAAAATACCTTGTGCAGAGCACATCTTGATGAAGAGAACCTTGGCACTCTTGGCACTGTGTCCATAACCGCCCAAAAAGTGTTTCTAGCTCAGACACTGCAACATTACACAATCCATTTTCATATGTTTTTTACTAAAAGGATTTAGATCCAAATATGATAGAACGCTTTTACAATTTAGCACAGAAGACAACTCTGAAATTGATTCATACCATGAGCCACTGTTTTGCAATAGAGCTCAGCTTCTCTTCCCTTACAGTGCGAGCAAAGAGTTCGATCTGCGTTGCTGATGGATTAACACAAACATTAAGAAGGTTTTCGGTTCTTTATACCAAGAAATGTAAAGAGATCTAACATGGTACTATCCAACACTAAACAAAATTTGCACCCCTAAAACCTCAAAGATGCTAACATGATTCGTTGATTGCTTAAAGTGATGTTTTTCTTAGTATGTCCTCTTATATATGATATACTGTATCCTAAATTATGCTTCAAATACAATGGGCCCTCTGAAGTCATGTGCCAGAGATGAATACGTATATCCTCGAGAATTTCTCTCATACTAACATTTTTCACAAACATGGTAGAACTATCCAAAAGCCCCATAGAGATTATAACATCAACCCATAAGATTTTAACAAGATGGTGAAAATTTATATCCTAGAAATGGATCCAAAGGTGCACAAAGATGAGACAGCAATAACTCATGTCCATTGAGTGACAATTCGGTCTATGATACTATGGTGGGTCATCATAGAGATCCTTTTATGTCTAATCCTTAGGTTATGATTCTAAGAAACATACATTTGAGAAAGTCAGTTTCCATGCTTTTCGGTACTCGAAGATTTTGACCATTGATTTAATCCTGATTTAGGAAGCTTTCTAAAAGCCCTAAAATTAGGTTAATAACTTTTCCATTCTCCCACCTATGCTCATAATTTCTAAATTTGGAGCTCCCAATTGAATTTTAAGAATACTTCGGTAATCCCACTAAAACATGTTTCAAATCCTATACTTACATAGAAAAAAAATCCATTTTGAAACAACTCAAGTCTGTGTCCATAACTCATGCTTTCCTGGTCTTGCCACTCATACCAACAATCTGCTTTACGCCATACAATTTATAAATGCTTATAATGGTGAAACTTGGGGGCCAAAAAACATTTCGACCATAATTTCCATCCAAGCTAAGTTTTCTTGCTAATTAGCAATCAGCACATTACCACAGTAAATGATGTTCATGAGGAATTTAGGGTCATTTGTCTACTCAGTAGGCCTACAGATAAAAGCAGTCATTTGGAATATGACAAAATCGGTAAAGTTGTACCTAATTAGAGCTTTGCAGCCAACACAAGTGAGTTGTTTTTTGGCAAATTTCATTATTCCACTGTTTGAGGGAGTAGATATTGAGATAGATCTTGTGTGACTTCCATGAAGAAGTTCCTTGCTAGCATTCTTCAGAATGGGCTCAAAAATTCTTAAAAGTGGCTGTAAAATGAGAAGTAATTTAAGCAGGCAACTAAATAAAGACCATATTAGATAATATTACATATGGAAAGTGCAATGGTTTAAATTGACCTTTAACTTGCCAAATTAAACATAATAGAAGCAAACACTTACCTTGCTAATTTGATTTTCAAGGTAGTATTGAGGATCTATGGGTATGTTATTCTCGAGCACATAGATGGGGTCCTCTGACTTCTCATATGCCTGATTATCATATATCCATTAATATTGATAACCCATAAAGCATTTGCTGTCAAAAGAAAAGAAAAAAACTCTAAAGAAATATTACCTTGGCACCTTTTGCAGCTTTAATAATGACATAAGGTACTCGATCCCCAACATTTGGAGCAGTGGCAGCATCTCGCTGTGAATCCCATATTGAAGAAGAAATGGTAAGAGACGGAATAATTTGTTCGATAGTCCAAAAACATTAGCATTTTACTAGAAATTTCAGATGGAGAATATAAAATAGAAGGCACTTTGGTAAGATCACCATTACCAGCCTCATTAGTACACATCATAGCACGCCAAAAAAGTATCGCAAGATTATTATTCATTCAAGATTTACAGGACTTTGAAGTGTTCAAGGTCCACTCAGAGTAAACATGTCCAAGCTTAAGCTGAATACGGAATCAGGTGACGTCATATATCAAACTTAAACTCTCCCTAACGTGCATGCCCATCCTCAACTTGAAGAGGCAGACAAATACAGATAGAGAGACAAACATATAGGTGCAGCCTACCCTGCACGCTGCAAACCAACGAAAAATGGAGAACTGGGATCGAACTTGGGACCTCTTACAAACCATGCTCTGATACGTGTTAAACCCACATTTTAATAAGAGTCTGACATAATCAGGGTCTGACATAATACCCTATTTTTTATTAACATTCAAATGTCATCCTATAACAAAAATTTGAGGCACATTCCAATATCTACCTACAAATAGTTTAAACAAAGTTGGACAAAACTTGTTGAAATTCTACATCTTACAGAGCTTGTTCACATTTTTATGTGCTGTTTCAGCCTGCTAAAACGATTTGGAAATCTAGTGTTCCTCCTAAAGTTAGTGTTTTGGCATGGATCAGAGTTCATGGAAGAGCAAACACGTGATTTGGTACAAAGAAGACCATCGTTTGTCTGCCTCACTGGTGCTTTTGTGCACAAAAAAGGCAGAATCTAGAAGTCAATGGTTTGTAAATTGCCCATATGCTTTGGGTGCAGTGGGTTCATTAAGGTTGCAGTGGTTAATTGGGTTATTCCTCAGTGATCCTCAAACATTCTTTGTGAAAAAGTATGTGTTCTAGTTGTGGTAGGAAACAATTTTTTGGATTTTTTCAAGTAATTTGGCTGGAAAGAGAGAACTTATAAGAATTATAGTGGGGATGAAGAGGGAGAGCTCTTGGGATAAAGTAGGGTTCGGGTCATCCTTATGCGCTACTCTTTCCAGGCTTTAGGGATCTCCCATTTTGTTGACCCAAACATATAAGCGGAATCTCTCATTTTCTGTAATTTTATTTAGATTTGGGGAGATACTCTAGGGAACGGTTTACAGTTGTCTTACAGTCAAAGGTGTAATATGGATTTGTTTTTCTATGAGTTGTATCATTTTATTGGACATCTTGTTAACTGAGTTTCTGTGTTTTTGAGTTTCTTTAATAACATTCTGTTTCTAATAAAAATAAATAAATAAATAAACAGAAAACGTTCACGCTCATTCTGGGAATATCCCTATATTATAAAGAAATTACCAAACAGAATCAAGAGAAGATTAATATGGTAGAACTTTTGTTTTTCACACAAGGGTTAGAGATGATTTAGCCTTACCCTAGACTCAAACACTGCTAATAAGCTGGATACAAGAGTGAGAATCAAAGAAGGGTAATAATGTCAGCAATTGCTTTACGAGAAGACTAAAACGAATATTTAAAAGGAACCAAGCTCCCAAATGTAATACTATACAACTTATGTTCACTCCAAGAAACGAAAGGGTCTGATGTTTTGGAAGAGAGGGAAAAGGAGGCCTTTAGGAATCTAATGAGAAATCTTATAACGTTCTATACATATATATTGGAAGTAAAAAATGAAAAAAATCAAGGGGGCATGTTCCCTCCTAAGCCCTGCTTATTCCTACTATATTTTCTGGGAGTGGCCTGCCAAATTGGTGCGACCTTTTATTTATTTGGAATTCTTGGGGAAATTTGAGCTTACGGGATCCTATAGTAGAAAAGACAGGTGATGTCTGGACAGGTGGAGGAAGGGGTGTCTCTCCAGAGGAGGTGGACTCGTTCTTACACAGTGAGTCAGGTAGTATCCCTACTTATTTTGTCAATCTTCAGACTGCCAAGTAGAGTGGCCAAAAGCCAAGAAAATCCGATGAGAAACTTTCTATGGGAATGGAGTGCTCAAGGGAAAGAATATTTTGTAACATCATAGAAAATGTTTATTTCTTTGCCAAGGTTGTACACCATGATGTTTTCTTTGCCATTTACAATTTTCTCATTCCAACATCACAGAGTTTTTTTTTTGTTGGTTTCAAAAGTACAAAAAACACTTTTCCTCTCATATCTTTCATTGATAGTACATACTACCACTAAATTATGTAATTTTAACTTGAAACATCGCCAGAACTCTTGAAATTTCAGTCAAATTCAAATTTGGATATTGAGCAAGCAAATAGAGATTGAAACAAAATCCTCAGACTGATGTAGGGCAAAGTTAAAAGTTTAGTATATGAGAGTCTTTCTATTTTCTTATGTAATAAATGCAATTTTCTGAAGATATATTGTCTTTGAGTCTCTCTATGTCACATGATTAATGTATTAGGTTTCATAATTATGTCTTTAGAACTCTCGACGTATTAATGTGGATCTTTCCAGATTCATGTACCAATTACCCTATAAAAGGGGCTTGTGAATTTCTGCTTGTGTGTAAGGCACAGGTTGACTTAGAGTGATTCCAAGGTACCTTTGGTGTGATGCCGAAGGCAGGTGCAATGCCGTAATTTTTCTAATTTCTTTACTGCACACCTTTGGTGCGAAGCCAAAGGTCGGAGTGAGTCCGGATCTCTTTATTTTGCTACTGTCCTACATCACAGCCACATACCCACAAGCAGATGTGAACGAACCCCTTTAGACTTCTGCTAAAAGCACCATTCAATTTTGTAGTACTGCCTAATTCAAAATTATACCCAATTGAGCATGTTTACAATACTTTTTTTTTTAATTACAGTAGAAGGGATCCTTGTAACTGACTCAGTTGAATTCATCACCATATAAGTCAGCAGTTATAACTAGTATCTTGAGCCAAACAATAAAATGCTTCCACCCAAAAAGACAACGGAAGAGTGAATTTTGTGCAACGTGTGTGCAGTCAATTAATGCCAAAGACAAAAGAGAAACATGAAAGGAATGTGGCTAAGGAAGCCACAGGACCCAAGGGCCTACAACGCAAGCAAAAAACTACAAAAAAAAACTACAAGAAGCTGAGCTATAGGAAACTGCAGGCAGCAAACGAACATAAAGCTAAAGATAGAGAAATTCATTTCTTTTTCAAGAACAGAGACAAGCATTTCTTTTATAGGAGTGGAAACAAGTATGTTAAAGCAAATCAAGTGAATATTGCATACCTTACGCATACGTTCAGCAAGTTCAACATGAGCAGCCTTTACTTCATAATCATCCCCAGTTTTTGTCAAACCCTGCAAATTTATGAATTTTAGCATGGAAGCTTTACTTTTATCGGGGGAGCACTCAATGAGTTTTAAATAACAATTCAACTACTCTAATAGAGGTGTAAAATGGGCTGGACTGGCATGAGCTAGACACGATTAAAACAGGCATGAAACGACATAGGAAACAAACAAGCCGCCTGAGCCGAAGTTTCTTAGCTCATTAGGCAAGATCGCAGACAAATGGGCCTGAATTAGGAACGACACTATTTGTTTTTCTGAAAAAAAATTATTTTCACCAATCAAATTCATTTTTCAATTATAACTTGAATATTTAATCATAAGAAAATAGTAAAATCGAAGACAAGTTTAAAAGCACTAAATGCACCAAGAGGAAAACATCATGAGTAAGAATGGGTTGTGCCAAGCCAGGCCTGGTCTTGGCTATCTATTTGGGTAGGGAAAAGCACTGACACGAATATAAAATTGGTCAGCATAAGCATAACACAAAGCACGAATTGTACTTTAAACGCATCAGACTGGCATGGCATGACCTGTTTGGCACCTCTATACTTTGGGAAAAAGCCGAGGGACTAAGTGATGACAACTAAGGCACTATTTAAGCAAAACATTTTTCCAACCTTAGTGATAACCAAAAGCGATAAATCCATGCGATTCATAAGAAGATCTGAGATGGTATTCTTGACATAAAGGACTGCCCCAGGAATATCTCTGTCAATCAGTATTTTGTGCAGGCACTCATTTACCAGGTTTTTAACCAACAAGCAATTGTCTCTTCGTACTGTTTCAATACCTGCCAATGATAAATAATGAAATAAGTGAGACATTCAACATAACACAGAAATTATAGAGGTTGAGAAATTCTAATTAACCTTTAGTATCCATCTTGTCGAACTTGTCTGGACTTGTCCACAATAAACCAGCATATCTCTTCTTGCTAATCAGAAGATATGGATAATAAACCTTCTCAAACTCGAGCTTGATAGGCTTCATGACACAGAAACAGAAAATACAGAGTTAGAAAATAAACCTTACCAAAGAATGTAAAGATGAGCTAGGTTTGATGATACTATATGGGGAAATAAGTCAAGTACAAATTAGTACTATGTCACATGTATGGTAGTACTCTCATACCTAAAGAACCAACAAAAAGCTGTGGGGTTTTACAGCTCTAGTGGAAGATAGCATTAACCGCATACCAAAGACCACAGTTTGAATTTCACCTTCCCCCTTTGACCTCCTTCTCCCCGAAAAAAAAAAGACCATTGATAACTAGAAGTTAACTTAATAAGGTCCAGCTCTGTCATCCCACTATTTATATTAACTAGTATTAAAAACAAGAACTTATGATGCATCAATACCTTCTTTTCTCTATAACCCTAAATCTACTAATAATTGAAACCATTTCACTGAAAGAATAGTATGTAAACGTATAGATAGTTTAAATAAACGTTACATTAATCAATTCCCATTTTCTGCGGTCAACTTATTTCGTTCTGGCTTGAGAGGACTTTTTAAGATGTTCCCAAGAACTTCTGTGTGTGCATGTGTGTGAGCAGTCCATCACGTATCTCTAATTTAGCACTAAAGTAATGAGCAACCAAAGACACAATACTTCAACAAAAAAATAGAAATCAAGTGACATCAACTCCTACTTTTATGAAAGTTCCACTGATGTATTCAGCAGCTTCTCTCCCCAAGTTCATTGCTGCTTCAACGGTGGACACACCGAATTGCACCATAACTGAGTCTGTGTCCCCGTATATAACCTAAGGCAATAACATTGTCAGCTTGCATCGGATACATATGTGTAACAATTATCAAGGATAAAGGGTCACAATAAAAAAACATGTAAAAAAAATTTATATAAAAATTTATACAAGTGATATTGAGGTAGGGGGGGATTCAAACACAAGATCTCGGCTGCAAGGTGACTACTGCTCTTAACCACTTGAGCTACAAGGCCCTTGAGAAAACCAAAAAGAATTAATTTGCCATCATGCATGACAAGACCCTTGCGAAAACATGTAAAGAATTAATTTGCTATCATGCATGACGAGAAATAACTGGATAAATTTATTAATGCTTCCTAGTGTAACTGTCGCAATAAAGATTTGAACAAGGATGAATTTTCATTATGTTCACCATTAGTTCGTACTTTTTTTTAACATCATATGTTCATACTGTTCAAAATAATATACAAAGACAATATTAGTTACTCAACTCACAAGAATATATCCCAGAAAACCCAAAAGTGCCAAAGACAATATTAGTTACTCAACTCACAAGAATATATCCTCCTCCTACTTTCCCATGCAATGAATATTTAAAGCCAAAACCCTAAGAAGATGAGCATTTGACTCTTTTTTGTTCCTGTTTTTATGAGAGCACTAAACTTGATTTCAGAACAAAAAATTAACAGAACTCGTTTGAAAATTAAATAATTTTGAGACAGCAAAGGAGGTACAAAAGGAAGAGAATCGCAGCAACATTTTGCCACAATAAACACGTATCCTGGTATTCCAGTTATTGGAAAGCTCACTAATCAGACAGATATTATCGACTAAGATACAGATACTACTGTCGGTCTTACCCTAAAGCCTCGAAATGGTACAAATTTGGGTGAGTATCCTATTAAGAAACGGTCACACACAAGAGCCGGCAAATAGGGTGGCAGACCCAAAATAGAAGAAAAAAGAAGGAAAGAGTAAATACGACTGTAATTGATTGGCTCAATGTGAAACCTAGCACATATTTTACATTAAAAGTATATTCATTGCTTTGACAAGAACACTTTTTACAGTACAAACAACAACAATAAAAACATAAAAAAAGTTAAATAACATAGGTTTCCAACAATTGTAAACCTGTTATTAAGGAAAGGTTGCAGTGACATACCTCAGCATTGTGTTCATAGCCTTTAAGTGCGGTAAATTTTTCTTTTACAAGATTTTTTGTGTGCTCAATCATCTGTCGACCTTTACATGACAACCAACTCATAAGATCAGGCACAGCTCAACCTGTTCAATAGAGTAATATAATGATAACCAAATGATTTTGTTTGAAATGTACCATAGCTCGTGACACTTGATGATATCTCTATGCATGGTAACTGACCAATAGTAGCTCCAGTAAACCCATATACGGAATTTGCACTTACCTAGATGAAGTGACAAATGAATATATGAATACATATACACAAATACAAGCATACTAGTAGTGGAAAAACTATGTTTAAAAAAGAATGAAAACAGTTCAAAGTTATACTTTTAAGGCCAGTTGTCGACCATCAAGCACTGCCTTCTCAAGTGGATCTTTTGCTTCCTAAAATTAAAAAATGATAGTTCATTTAGTCACATGCAAACAAATAGTGATGCGTAAGCTTGCAAGGAAATAACAAGTCATATCCACACAAACAAATTTCTAAAACAGTCAGCAAAAGCCATTGAAATACATAAAGGTAATATACCTTTAAATCTGCTTTTGCTCTCTTACGAGCAGCTAGTAGTTCTTCAAGAATTTCAGGAAGTATTCCCTGAAAGCATATTATGATGCATTCTTATTAATCCAATGATTTACTTGATGAGAAAAGTAGACATATGACATACCAAATTAAAAAAAGAACTTCTAAAACCTGGCATCTTTGATGATTAGAAAAACAGCATTAATAACATAATATAATATATATATATATATGACCTTCTGCAAATTGGATTTAACAAATGTTTCTCCAGATGGAGTTTTGTTGACAAATTCTGGAGGGATGTTGAGTTTGCGAGCATCTTCAGTTGTCACCTTCATAAAGAAAAAGGGGATATGATTTTGGCCAAAAGTTTTTCAGTTAGATCTTATTTGATGTTAGATAATAAAATGAACTCCAAAATACAGAAAAGGCATATGACCTAAAAAATGCCAGGAAAAATTACCAAAGTGCAATAGCATAAATTATAGGCCATCATGATTGATGGATATAAAGATGCAAAATCCAAAGTGGCAATTGGCTTTTCATAGAATCCTGCCTTCGCTTCCAAAACCTGGATTTGGAAGTTATGGATATCAAAGCCCACATAATTTCTCATACCATTCAAAGTCAGTATAAAGCACTAAATTAGAAACGTCAAATGCACAGAGAAGAGAGAAAAAATCCGAAACTGTAAGTAACAGGTCACAATATATAACTTACGTAGTATGAACATATAGCAGCATTATCCATCTTACTACCATATATTCCGAGCAATAAAACTAAGCATTCTCCATTCTTTTTTCTTTTCTTTCTTTTTTTTTTTTTTTTAAAGGAAAAGATGAAATTTTATTTCACAAAAGAAACTGTATAGCACCGTGGATAAGCAATCCACCATGAATATATAAGATAAAACAATTATTCATGTTACAACTAATTTCGCAAACCAAGACACTACAGCTTTCCAGTGTAAAACAACGTCAGAAATAGAAGTATTCGTAAACTCAAGAGAAACATATGCCCAAAGCGCCACCCAATACCTGACCTTCTCCCGCACCTCCTCCACTTCCAACCCCCTAACAACTTCGAATATCCTTTGGTTTCTTTCCAACCAAATAGCCCAAATGATAGCCATCATCGTACAGCCCTATAATACTTAGCCTTCTTTGCACCGCCTAATACTTTTAATTTCTCACCCAGCAAAGAAAAGCAGTCTTTTGGTGGCACCCAACTTACATTAATCTCATTAAATAAAAAACACCATAATTTCCAGCTAAACAGGCAAGATAAGAAGACATGATCCACATTCTCCCCCGCACTCTTGCACAAAATACACCTAAGCATTCTCAATTCTTAACCGCATCTTTAGCTAGTCTTGTAGCACTATAAAAAATTTTACCTCTACATTTAAGGTTAATCTAAGATCATACGATGATTGCACAATTCCATGTACACCATGTTCTAACTCGTTCTATTGCTTTAACTTACTGTGAAATATAAAATTATAGCAACAGTGCTCGTTGTAGTTAGAGTAATAGTTATAATATTCACCCAAGACATCTATGCTCGACTCCAAAAACTAATATTGGATGATTAGCAGAGATGAAAAGCACTTGCTAACTTCCAATGGATGTGTTGTAAAAGAGAGCAAAGATTGTACCTAGTCTCCTCCCTCCCCTTCCCTCCCCTCCACCTCTCCCACCATCCCTCCCATCCTTGAAAATATTCACCTAAATTGGAAATCATATCATTTAATTGTTATCAAATAAATATGACCACAATGATTCCAGTTTGGTTGAAACTATCAACATTTAATAAAAAAGTTTGAGAATTTTCAATTTGGCTCGTTTTTTCAAGAATGATCCTTCGCTGGAGACTTACAAACTATACACTTCGGATCATCAAACTATACACTATATGAATATATTGTTATTCGAAGAACCCCCAACTGAAGCACTTTCTATGTGTGTGTGTATATATATATATATATATAACTATTTTCTTATCCGGACAGTACTTCCCTTATTTGCATAAGAAGCCAAGCAAAGAAAGTTTGAACGGAGTAGCTGGACACAGGAGTTATGGGAGAAAATTAAGCATTGGGAAATGAAGGAAAGAAGCTTGAAAGAAGACGTTTCAAAAGAAAAATTTAAGAAGAAATCTTAGCATGGCTGCCCAGCCCTGCTTCTTTCTTAACACCTAGGCAGGCCAAGTTATAGCATAAAGTCAGTGATTTTACAAAATTATCCTGAAGTGGACATAGGCAAGATTTTGCATACAAAGGGAAATTTTTAGTAAGAATTTAAGAGGCGTACATTGAGAAACATAAATCTGCAATCTAAGAAAAAAAAATTCCTACCCTTAAATCTGCAAAAGAAACTACACTTTATAGACTGAAACATCAGCCCAGAAAAGACAATATTTTATTTATACAAGCAAGCAGAATGTTTATAAACAACCTGAAGAAAATAAAGTTCAGAGAGAGTAGTATTCAAAAGATTGATATCATAAGATCTCCATCATAAACATGAAACACCTTCCCTGCACAACCCCCAGCCCAAAGAAAAGTAGTTCTTTTACACTGCTAGCATATGATGCTATTATAAGCAACTGAAGTGGCAGTCAAGACAATGAACTTACAGTGGCACCTTCGTATGTCCCCTGCTCAGATCCAGCCTGTTTGACATTTGGAATAAGAAGGTTCTTTTGTTTTGCCTTCCTAAGAAGCTGAGAAAGCACCTGAAAATGGTTGCGATTAAATATCTTCATATCTAAACTATTGTGTTATTTGCAAAATTTATTATAATTACCTTGATGCTCTGCCCCCTGGATAGAAGAAATGATATGGGAACACCTGTCACTCGAGCCATCTCTACATAATTGTAAATATACATCAGTTTGTCCAAAAGCCTCTGTGGGAGGTAAGCATCCTGCAATGAAACAGGAAAGTTGATCAATTGTGTCACATAATTTGAAGTGTATTTTCTTCTATTTAAAGTTGAATTGATACTAAACTCTCATATAAATCTTGTATTTCTTAGAAAAAGAAATTGATAATGCGTTCTCGTCTATATTACACATAAATGCAATGGAACATATACAAAATGATACACGTACTGCAAATCATTGAAAACTATTATGCGAATACCAATGATATGACGATTAAATGATATTATATGTTTTGTATTCACTGATTCCATTCCATTTCCATTTTTCTTTTCTCCTTCTCTTCTCTTACATGAGATGCAAAAGCCAGAACCCCAGCACATTGGGTTTTCCAGCCGATGATGAGTTTCCTGAGCTTATTAAGACTAATAGTCTTGGAGGATAAGAATCCTATTTCCAATTGGAATTGTTATCCCACATTGAAGAGGGTTGAATATATTTGGTAATCATACTCTTATTAGGATTAGATTCCCTTATTGATCACAACGGCCTTTATAGTGGCTGTATAAGGAGATCTGTTGTGCTAGTTTACAAGCATCATCATCAGCAAGCAAAAGATAACAATATTCAGAATTCCACTTCAAAAAGTGAGTGAGCGGGAATACCACTCCGGAGAGAGAGTGAGTGGAGAGCAAAACAATTGATTATCACTCAAGGAGTTAAAAAGTGAGAGAATATTGAAGGGCAAAACAATTGATTTTCCTTGATTTCTTTTTCTTTCTAATTGTTCATCAAGTCTTGAATCTAGAGGCTTGATCAGATAATCTGTTGTACCCATTATTGATATAGTGGATATTTGTTGTTGCTGCCCCATGGAGATAGGCAACTAGCCAAACCATGTTAATTCTTGGTGTTCTTTATCTTCTTCTTTATTTCCTTGGGGTTCCTGAGTTCTTTGTCTTTCCAATTGTTAAACAATTTCACAACACAGACAATACTGCATAAGGAAGAAAACAAAGAGCTCCTCCCTTTCACAATTTTTTTTTTTTTTTTTTTCATGTTGTCCATTAACTTCATACTACAATTGCATTCCATCAAATTCCTATAATGATTATCGAAACTAATTGTGTGGGAGTAAAGCCTAACAAGCATCTTCTAGTTGAGAATGCTTTTCATGCAAGCTGAGTTTGTCTCTAGATCATCTGCTGAGGATGAGTATCATGCCATGGCTTAAAGAACCTGTGAGATCTTATGGCTTCTATCCTTTCTTGATGAGTTGGGGACACTTTTCTGCATCATATCTCGTGATAACAACTCTACCATTATGTTAGTTTCAGATTCTAAACAGATCGAGGTTGATACAGTTTATTTGAGAATATTGTTCCAGCCTCTGTTCCATCATTAGAGCAGAAAGATGACATAATCCATTAAACTGTCCTTACTCCGGGCTTTCTGTAGGCAAGCTGGGTTTGGTGGACATCCTTGCTCCAGATTGAGAGAGATTATTGGAAATTAGTGTCATTTAAATTTATCATTAATATTGTTATACCTTCAACCGTATTTTTGTCAATTACATAAATATTTCTAACATAATAGAAGTTCTTGGCCACAAACTTTGTATTTGGAAGGAACTAAAATACTAAACAATCACAGCAATTACTTTCATTATGAGGTTCATCACAATAACAGATAACAAGTACTAGAGTAACTTTTCTGCAACCTTCTTAAATTGTAAAGGTGCTACACTTAAATGTCATAATGAAGGTAAGGTGGAGGAATCAAAACCAGATACACACCTTTAGACAATACACAGCAAGTCGCCTCCTAGTTTCTGCATTGCCGTTCTGAAGATCAGATATTATTGAATGGTGGACATTCTCTTTCTGCATGTGATCCAAATGGTGCCAAAATATTAACAAGCATGACGTTTTCGACCAAAAAAAAAAAAATGGCAAGACACATTACTTGCCAGAATTAAAGAAATCAAGATAGACAGTAATGATCTTTCCCCCATTCATTTAAAGATCAAATGGAGAGACTATTTCATGACTAGTTATGGCAGATATATGAGTGAAGAGAATACAAGAGAACCAATTAGCAGTCAGAAACTCAGAAAATTTCTAAACAAGAAATGGGCAAAGACTTTGAGAAGATATTTTAACAGAAAGAAAAATTAGCAGGATTTGAACGCTTGGATGTGCTCATAGAATGGAAAGAGAAAAGGTGGGGCTTGGAGCGGGAAAACATGGGAAATTATGGAGCCCTACTAACAAGGATGACATTATCCAGTAAAGAAAGCTGGTGGAGTTCATGTCCAATCAGAATAGCTCTGAGTAATTATTATAATTGAGATCTATGTCCAGAACAATTTGTTAGAGATTTAGTGCCCACTGTAATTAGATTAACCCAAATAAATAAAAGGTGGAAGTAGTTAGCAAAAATATGATAGCATGCAGCCAAATGAGCGAGAAAAAATGGAGGACCAGGACTCAATGTAGTGGTGTCATCTTAATATAGGCTGTGTTTACCACCAATGTCTATCAAACTTATTTGACACTTGGGTACAACAAAAGATGGAAATAAAGGGCATAACATAAACAGAACCTGAAGCTGGCTTTTTTAATTCATAAATTTACAACACAATTCAATTATAATTGTAAATCCAAACTTCATACACTAAAAATATGGTTATCTATCCTTCTTATGCACATGAACATGGTCATAGCTTTTTCCATTAATGATATTTCTCAAATCAAATCCTTTACAGATTCCTATGTATATGGAAGGAATCAAGGTAAACATTCTATTAGGGACATACTACGGGTCTTTTACTGTAATAAACACTTTCCGGAAGTGCTGGAAAAATATATATATATATCTTGAGAAAAATAAAAGCAGAAAATATCTCTACTTTAGATGTTAATGCAGTCAGAAATGCTTTTATATTGACAGAAAAACACACTAAATACTTTTGGGCTAAATCTTTTACCTGATATAAAAGCTGTGAAAAGGGGTAACTATATATATGTGAAAAGAAATCAAAACCTTACCTGCTCAGAAAGAAAGTGTGCTGAGACAGAATTCAATGAATAAGAACTTAATTTGTAATCACGTTGCATAGCCTACAACAAAAGGAAGTAAACAGAAATCAAGATGAACACATTTCATTGAATCCATCAGAATAACAAATCTCAAGGATCAGGAATAGAGTAAATTGAACCAGAAGACAGTGATAAAACCTGGAGTAAATCAAATTGAACCCTCCCTTCAACTGTTACTTCTTTACTTTCCCTGGTTCCATACTGCCTGTAATACCAATATTTTTTTGTAAGAAACAAGAAACTTTACTAAAAACACAAAAAGAAGTACAAAGCACAATGGAGAAGTCAATCAGGAAACGATATAAGGACAACAAAAATAACCAAAAGACCAGCCAAAGGCCAGATCAATCACATACCATTATACCAAAAAAACAGACCCAATGGGAGAGCAGTAATTTTAGAGAAAACAAATACAAAACCACACACACAATTCTCATCAAAATGGTGGCGTGCATAACACAGTAGTAGAAATAAAAATGTAACAGAAGTATATTAATCATAAAAAGAAGATAATCTTCCCAGCCCTAGTCACTTTGTGGATCAACTGTTAATTCCCCTCCTCATATAAGTGACCGACATTACCTCAGTTATACAAAAGAGAAAACAAAGCAAAAAACATCAACAAGAAAATCCAAATTGCCATTTTGATGATACAAAATGGATAAAGTCTAGCAGCAGTCATAGAAATACTTTTAATTTCTTACCTTGAAGAAAAAGTAGTATCTTTGACCCGAACCCTGCTGTTTTTTATGCGGCCAAGTAATGGAAACTCAGCTATTCCCAAGGTCTCAGCTCTCTGAAAACCAAAAAATCAGGACGATGAACTGGCTCACTTTTTTTTTCATCGTTGCGAATAAAGATCTATCAAAGAAGAACCATGCATGCACAACCCTTTATGCTTTAAATAAGATGTTGCATGGAAAATAAGAATAACATGCTTCAGTTACCTCAATGAGATATGGCAAATCAAATTTACAGATGTTATATCCAATTATGACATCTGGGTCCACCTTACGGATTAAATCCTACAAGAAGATTTTGCTTATTAAACAATTATCACACATCTAAACTTCATGCATAAAAGTTAGATAAAACAGAGACTATTAGAATAGAAAATAATTATTCGCCCCACATCCTAACAGCTTCAGCATTTAGGAATAGTGGTAAACCAACAACCTTTATCATACAAGAGATCCTATTTTCAATTTCCTGAAATTGTAACTTCCCAATGTTAAGTTGAATTCAACAACTTCGGTCCTAGTGGTGGAGAAGGCCCACATGAGAGGGCAACTGTTAGAGCATAAACCATTGTTGACCCACTACCTATCAGCTTAAAGTTTCGAGAATAGTAGCAAACCAACAAAATTTAGCACTTATAATCAAATTATGGATGGAAATATAGAAGACAAAAATGCAATATTCCTCTCTAGTGCTAAGACCATAAGTCAAGTCATTGGTGACATTTATGCTTCTTTCCATTCCCTTGTCTTGATCTCAAGCATATACTGAAAGGCAAACAATTACCCAAGGTAATTACAAAAGAAAACTGTGCACTTTTCTCAGTCCAGATGCCCATCACAGGATAATAATTATTTTTATCTTCCATTTACCAGAATGATGTTGAAATTTACATCATTGCCTTTGTTCCAAATCTCCTATTAAACCCAACTTTCTAGATCTCTCTTTATTACTTCTCCTATCTTAATTTTGGTTAGGCTAAAAGTTCTGTACCTTCTACTTTGTTTCAAATCTCCTATTAAACCTAACTTCTAGATCTCTTTGTAATACTTCTCCTATCCTAATTTTGGTTGGGCTATTAGTTCTTTACCTTCCTACTCTAACTATTCTTCCTTTAAGTAATCTTCATTTTTTTACCCTCTAGAGGACATATTTCCCTCTGGTACAATTTCTTTTTATTAATAAAGTCTTGGTTCCTAACCAAAAAAGAAAGATACATATAGTTTTCATAGATGACTAGAGATATTTGGCACAACAGAAGCAAAAACATTAACAAATATGAATGACTAAAACATAGTACAAGAAAAACCATAAGCAATAAAAGAACAAGTGAGCAAACCAAATGTGGACTCAGGTAAAGAGATAAAATCATTACGTAAATTCTACAAAACAGAATGAAAAGGACCACATAGAATGCAAGTAGCATAACATCAGATGGTTGCATATCATGCTTTGGCTTAAGTGCCACACATAATACAGAATGTATTCGTATTTAAAAATAAAAGCCACTGAACAGTTTTAGACTGTTAACAACAGAGTTACATCAAAATTACAAGGTATCTTCCCCCATCCTTTTTTTTTTTTTTTTTTTTTGAGTAAAAGAGAGTATGTAAGTGCAATTATATTACCCTCCAAGCCAGCAAGACATCTTTTTCTGTATCAAAAGACATCACATCAACACCAACTATAGGAGAACATGACTTGAGAGTCATGACATTACGGATAAATGGCTGATTCTCTCCCTGCAAAGTCACTAGGTTTGCAATCTATAGGAAGGAAAACAGAAACTCATTTCAGAAACAGCTCTTTTGAGTAACATAAAAAATGAATACCATAAAACAGGTAAGTCACTTAATTATTTTATTCCAGAAACTCGTATTGAAAAGAACTGAACCTGGATTACAGGATCATGGGTAGGCTCAGGAAAATGACCTTTACGGCCAGCACACTCAATGTCAAAGCTCAATATGCGAAATGGAGCCATCTTCGAAAATTCCCCTTCTGGAGCATGGCTAATCAAGTCTGAATATCTAAGAAAATGGTTGTCAAGGGAACATTTGCCAAGTAGGAAATACCTTAACATGCAAATGACATTCATTCCATTGTTCACCACATGATAATGAGTGCCTTGCATGCGTAAGGATACAGGCAATCGAATTCTAATTGGCAGTATGACGAATGCTTCGCTGTCTTATATTTTCCAGCAGGGACCTCAATCCAATTTCCACCAACTATGTTGCAATCAATCATGAAACGAAGAGCAAAAAGAACATTGCTTTCATATGTCATGAAGCTCTTCATACCAAGACCATCAATTTGTATGCCTCTATCAAGAATACCTGGAAGTTTAAGAGAGTATGGGATATAAATAAACCATTATTAAACATAAGCTACATGATGGAAACATGGCAGTACACCATGAGATGCAAGACGCAATATGAAGGATTTGGATCCTCTCTTAAACTCGTTCTCTACTAACCTACCTCAGCTTTTAATTAGATACAGACACAAGGCTAATATCAGATCCTATGGTTTACAATTAGTTTGGCCTTTTGTTTACTTTTGCAAATTGAAATACACTTTTGTAAAAATACACATCAAACAAAAATAGTTACGAAGAGCCCTTCTTTGATTCTTCTGTTTCTCCTTTATCTATGTTTCTTACCCATCAAAAGCTACAGACTTTCAGCTATTTCCACCATTTTCCTGTTGTTTTTCCCTTCCATTATAATAGGGTTTATCTTCTCTTCAGGTAAAACAACAATGAAACATTAAATAAATAAATAAAAAATGAAGAAACTAATAAGTTTGTAGAGATTGGGCAAGGTGTAGATCATTTGGAAGAAGAATTCAGGTTTTTCCATAGCCACCAAGGCCAACGATCAAATCTTTTTTCTTAGACAGAAGAAAAAACTAATAAAAAGTTCAGAAAGGATGAAATGAGCAAAAAAAATCAGATCTGAGTATGTTTCGTTGCCCTTGGATTTCTTGAAATTCCAGTGCAAATGGAAACTTTGAAACATAATCTAAATGGAAATAAGAATTTGAATCGAAATAGAAAGATGGATTAGTTTCATTTTCTTAGAAAACTTCAAGTTCACTTAATTCCAGTTTCCACTATACAAAACTCTCTCAAATAAGGGACTTGAATGTTTTGACAGAAAGAGTAGAGGCAGTTACTAGGAAAATTGTCTGTGGAGCTTGTAAACGAAGAAGACATTATGAGCCACACAATCTGATTTTGGTTACGTGGTTGGCTACTGTTAAAACCTTAGCACTGAAGGAGCTCAGGAGAGGATCCTTGTCCCAATTTGAGAATTTTAGCTCTCATAATATAAAAAGAGAAAAATTGTAAAGCAATTATCATCAAGGATAATTCTGTGATAATCCACCGTAAAATGCATTCTTCTGCGTGTAGGTGATTCATGCAAAAGTAAAGCAGATCCGCCGTACATGTGAATTACTGCACATTACGAATGTTAATGAAACTGAAACTCTTACCCCGGCAGCTGGCCACCATTGTTGGCAAAGCAACAACAATTTTGAGGAAGGGATGAGAATCCTGCTGCTGGTAATACATGATACTCCTCTTCTGCACCATTTCAATATGGCGAATGAATTTTGGTACCTTACTGTTCCGATTCATCTCCCCCATTCTCCCCTATTGCATCAACAAACACAAAATACATAACCAATTACAGCAATGCAACTTAACAAAGACATCCGAGCTGCTCAAGAAATAAACCCAAAGTACCTCAAGAATTTGATGAAACCTGGAAATATCGTCAGGGCCCATTCCCGGAGGACAGCTGATATAGAAATATGGCTCGAATCCATGAACATGGCAGCAAACACTATGTCCTAGGATGGATTAAGCGATAATTTATCAGGCTCAAAACAAAAAACAATTGCATTAATTTAGTTTAGTAGCAACAATCCTTCAAGGTAATAATATACGTGCACAATTTTGTTAAATACAGCAGCATATACGATTTCAATGCAACAACATGACACTTCTGGGAACAAATAACAACATATGACGTTTTGTTAAATACCCTATATTAACACTTGCTACAGTTTCTCACCCACCAAGCAGAATGATAACCCGAAAAGTGAACAAGCTAACCTTCCTTTGTAACCCCAAAAATTCGGATAATTGCAGCAGACCCGGACCAATTAGGCAACAATTCTCTATGGCTCTCTCCAATAACATAATCAATCTCCAATTGCTGAAAAGCTACAGCCCGGAAGGCATAAAAAAACAATTAAAACCGCCAAAATCCAAGATCAAACTGAAGAGTTAGGAAAGTATTTTTTTTTCAAAATGGTAACCCATTACAGAAAAAACCCAATCAAGCAAAATTTGAAGACTGACCGATGCTTCGGGAGGCGGAACTGTAGGCATGGGAGATAGACGGGCGGGCCCATTTGGTGAGGCGGGAATCAAGGGCCTGGCGCTCCTCAATGTCGCGAAGAATGAGGTCGTCTTCAGTCTCGAAGAGGGTTTCGTCGAGGAAGACGTCCTCGTCCAGAAATTCATCTTCTTGGGACGTGGCGTGCTGCTTGGGTGGGTTCGCCGGTGACGGCTGTTGTGTTGGCGCTGGCCGTTTTCTGCTTATGCCTTTGTTCATGGCTTTGGGTTGTTCAGGGTTTTTCAGGGTTTTGGGGTCTGGTGCTGAAGACCAGAAAGAAAGCCACACGGTGAAGACGAGAAATGAGATTCCCGCCAAGTTGTGAGAGGTTTTTTATATCACAAAACGCTGCGTTTAGGAACCTATGCTCTTCTTTTTCTTTTCTTTTTCTTTTTTCAAAATCGTAACATCGCAAAAGGCTAGTTTCATATTTCTATTTTCTTTTCTTTTTTCAAGGATTAAATACTTTTTTTGTCATTTAGTTTTATCTAAAATTTTAAAAGATATTTAGTCATATACCCATTCTTAGCACTAATAATATAAATAAACCCTACACCATTTAATTTCTATAAACAAACCCAAAAAAAGCCCAAAAAATGACAGCTGGCCCTATTGAATTTAATTTTGATTATTAAATTACGTTGATGCCCTATTGGGTGTTTTGGGTTTTTTATGAGGTTTTGGTGTTAGGTTGGTTTTAAGAAATCAATGGCAGTTTTGTAATTTAAAAGAAGTTAAAAACTTTTTTGTTATGTTGTAAATGAGATTTGGTGTGTTTCTAAAATCCATTTCATATAGGGTTTTTTAATAATTTGTGCTCCTATATTTTGGTATAATAGTGAATCTCCCAAATTTTAATTTGGTTAGTCATAGAAAAAAAAATTTAGCCCAATTGGTCATTGTATTAACCAAAGTTTACAATTTATAGATTTGATGTTAAGTTGTTGGGCTAAACACCTTTTTGGTCATTAGGTTTTATACAAAATTTCAGTTTGACCACTTAGAACAAAAATTTAGCCAAAATCCATGCACATGCTATGCTCTTGCATATGCCACTCGTAGGCTAAAAATTTATGGTTGGTGTAACATCAATTAAGGCCAAAAAAAAAGGAATCATATGAAGAATAGTTTCACAAAAAAGCAAATCAATCTTTTCAAAAAAAACTCCAATTATAATCCCAACCATTATAATACTCTCACACTCACAAAAATTCAAATCCATAACTATGTCAATACATAGATTTGAACACACACAAAAATGTTCAAAATAAAGTTTTGCATTTGCTTGACTTTTGGTTGACTTTTTTTCCGTGACTAAAAAAGTATTTAACCCAACAACTTAACTATAAACTAACTGCAAGTCTACAAATTATAAACTTTGGATAATAAAGTAACCAATTGGGCTAAATTTGTTTCTGAGTGACCACAATGAAATTTGGTGTAAAACCTGATGACCAAAAAGGTATTTAACTGTTTTTTTCAAAATTGTAACCTCATTCAAAAAATTGAATATTGAAAAAGGTGTACAAAACGATCTACGAGAGAACCCTAAGGAAAAATCTCAGACATTGTCCCCTTTGGGGGTTGGTGGCCTCCCTCCCTATCCACCTCCCCTCTTCTCCTGTCCTCCCATCCCATCCCATCCCCCCTCCCCCTCATGATCCTTCTTTGTGTTGGAATTTTACAAATGTTTTAAAAAATTTAATGTTTTGATTTATTTCATTCGTTTGGCTATTTTATTTTATTTATTGTGAGGGTTATAAATATTTAATTTTCAGATTTTATTTCTATATTAAATGACTTAATTTTTTTAGTTTAATGTGGTGGAGGTTACATGTTCTTGGATGCCTACAAAAGGCCACTCATCCTTCTCATTTGATAAACTACCAAACTACTACATGATACGACCATGTAACACAAATACTACTGCAATACCACATACCACAATCTTCTTCTCTCGTCTTCTACCTTTCCTACTTTCTATACTTATATTATTATATTTGGGCAACGGTTTTGTGACTTGGAGACCTCTATCTGACTGTGAACATGCTCATAGTGGACTTGAGCCTGTGTATTGGGGCTCGTATCTTGGAATCTTGTAGACTGTCAATACTTGCACGTAGGGAGGCTACAAAGGCTTTAGAACAGCGTCTTTGACGTGCTTCACCATACCAAGCTTGCTTTCATAATCTTAATTTTTTCTACTTTTATTTACCTATTATTTATTTATTTAATTTTACTTTACCTTAAAATACTTTCTAATTTATTTTATATATTATTTATATTACAAGGGTTTTGTTTTTGGCTTTTACGGAAAGAGGAAATTTTTAATTTTTATAGCAATCTAAAGCCTTTGTATGTTAAGGTTGTTTTCTTCCCGTACTGCTATTGCTTTAATACCTTTTAACTCTTTGACTGAAGCTTTTGCATTTGTATTGTAGTTTCAAATAGAAAATTACGGCATGTTTTGGGTAGCTGCAGTGTTTGTGCAAATTTCTCATGGGAGAATATTCTCGTGTAGATTCTTCACCCTTCGAGCTTCCTTCTCTCTCTTCCTCAATTCTTGCGAAACAAATAGAAGTAAAAGACCACACCTAAGGGGTATTGGCCAAAGGCCTTCTAATGCCTAAGTTAGTTCAATTGGATCTTTGAGAAAAGATGCGGTAATAGCTAAACTGGACGGAGTTTTCTCTCATGGGGAGAGCCGGGTGGCCGGAGCGTGTGTGGTGGCACTTAGCCATGTAAAGAGAGTGGGAGAGAGAGAGAGAGAGAGAGAGAGAGAGAGAGAGAGAGAGAGAGAGGGTTTGCGTAGGGATTTTGGGTGTGAGTTTAGAATTTTGAATTACCTTAAATGTTTTGTGTGGCTATGTATTTATAGCTTCCTTGTGTGCTAGGGTTTTGGGAGAATAATCCTTATTTGGTTAGGATTATTCTTCGCCAAAAAGATGATAGGAATTACTCTAAGAGATTTGGTGGAGATGGATTCCTTGATTTAGGGAGATATTCCTATATTAAATCAAAGATAATTTCCTTAATTGAATAGGAATTAATTAGGGTAATTAGTATGACCTAAAGAATATTCCTTCTCCATGTGTCGTCTTCTTATTGGCCGGTAAAATATAAGCTCCCACACGCAATTTAAAGTTTTCATGTTGTCTATAAAATTTCAATTGCTTTAAATGTTTTCAATCTCATTATGACACTGTTGGTACATTTTATTGTCACATATTGGGTTTGACCAATTTTTTGCATCAGGTTTATTTTGGTTTGACTAATTTTTATCTATAATGGGTGTATTGATTTTGTCAATTTTGATAATATTATAGATATTTATGTTGCAAAAACATGCAGTTTATGAGATTTTATTGCTATTGTTCTTGTTTTAAAATTAATTTTGAAGTAGCCACCAACTATAAAACCATTAGCTAGTTGGCTGATACAACTGTTTTGGAACCAACCTCAATTTATTGAGAATTAAATTTGACAATTCTATTTTGTGCATCTATATATATTTTCAAAATTTCATTACTTATTTTTGTTGTATATAATTACCCAGATTTTGTGCGGAAATCATTTTGTATATATTAACTGTCTTAAACGATTTCAGTTTTGAGTAATTGGTTTTATAACTTCTGTTGTAGAAGTTTTCCATTGGTATTTAAGTGGGACAATTAATATAGTTTTGAGTTATTTACTCAAATGGTATTCAAATTTATACCCGATTTACATTTTGGTCCCTAAACTTTTATTCGTTCAAATGGTCCACCAACTCTTTATTAATCGCCGTTTTGGTCCTACCGTTACATTTTCTTTTAAATTTAGTCATGTGAGCAGCACATGCTACATTTGTGGGGGTAAATAAGACTTTTAACAACTAAAAAATAAAAATATATGATTAAAAATTAATTAATACAAAATTTTCTTTATTTTTAAAATTAATTAAAAACTATAAAAGAATTAAAAACAACAAAAAGTAACCCAAAAAAAAAAAACCAATTAACCACCCTAGCCCCTCTCTCTCTCTCTCTCTCTCTCTCTCTCTCTCTCTCTCTCTCTCTCTCTCTCTCTCTCTCTCTCTCTCTCTCTCTCTCTCTCTCTCTCTCTCTCTCATGTGCTCTCCCTCCATATTTTCTTCTCCTCAACGACCACCCCAGCCTCAGCCGCAACCCACCCCCGATCCTTGACCTTCTCATGTGCTCTCCCTCTCCCTCTCCCTATGTATTTTCTTCTCCCTAACGATCATCCTAGCCTCAACCACAACCTACCCCCGATCCTTACCCACGACCCAACCCCCACCACCTTCTCATGTGCTCTCCCTCTCCCTCTGTGTTTTTTTCACCCCAACGACCATCCTAGCCTCAGCCGCAACCCACTCTCAATCCCTACCCGCGACCCAACCCCCATGGTCTTCTCATGTGCTCTCTCTCTCCCTCTGTATTTTCTTCTCCCCAACGACCATCCCAGCCTTAGCCGCAACCCACCCCCGATCCTTACCCGCAACACAACCTTGGCAACCACTTCTTGAACACAATTGTCGGAGCTGATTTCTCGACCTCCGCACCCCGATGATGATGTTGCAGAGGAGAAGGAGGGGATATGGATGGAGGGGAAGATAGGGTGGGCTGCAAGGAAGAGAAGATGGGCCGCTGGGGCAATGGGGTTATCGGGCTAGGGGTTGGGGGCTGGGAGCTAGGAAATAGGTTTTTTTTCTTTTGATTTTTAGTTTTTAATTTATCTACTATTTTATTTAACTGGACCATTTGACCCCTATATTTGATGGCAATATTGACATAATGTAATGGTAGGACTAAAGCGCCGATTAATAAAGAGTTGGTGGACCATTTGAACAAATAATTTAATTTAGGGACCAAAATGTAAATCGGGTATAAGTTTGAGGACCATTTGAGTAAATAACTCATATAATTTTTATTATTGCTTTTAAGCTGAAGGTTGAATCAAAATGAATTAGTGCTGCAATTCAATTTTGTCTAAAGCTTCATATTGATTGCTTCAATTGTTTTGATTTCATTTCACATTGTTGGGCATGTGGGAACAAATATTTTGGCTTCCAATCACAAGGCGCCATGTGGACAAGAAGAATATTAAGCCCATTTATTTGGCAAATTAATTGATACTAAAAATTGTGATATTATCTTTATCTAAAAGATAATATCACCAATTTAGGGTATTATCCTATTTGGGAGATATCATCATCAATTAGTGATTTGATCCCAATCAAATCCCTAATTGATTTAATCTCTACAATTTGGGGAAAGAATATCTTCTTTCCAAATAAGAAGATATTCTTTGAAAAACCCTAGATGCCTAGAGCCCTATAAATACATGGCCACATTCAATACACAAAGTAATTCAAAACTCAATCCCGAAGCCCTACAAAAAATACCTAAACCTCTCTCCCTCTCTCCAAACCGACGCATCCCTAGCTGCCGGTTTCACTCCCTCTCATCTCTCCCACACGGCTAAGTGCCCACACCCACGGCTCCAGCCACCCAGATCTTCAAGTCAAACATGTTTAATATGTGCAATATTTCACACAATATTTATTATTCGAAATTTTTGTGAAGTACGTACTATTCATGGAACATGAGAACTTCAGTAACAAAGTATCCAAATGATGAATGTACCATATGGGGACATAGGGCAATGGGGCCGATAAAGGTCACTTGCTGGGTACAATTTGTGAAGGATAACCAAGATTCAGTAATGATGTGATATGATTTGGATTATGTATCTTTTTATTATATTTTCTAGAGTGTGTGAAATGGCATTGCTTGACTGACATATTACATAATTTACTCACTGAGCGATGATTTGCTCATCCCTCACCTATTTTATTTTCAAATCAATTAATGGGCAAGACAGAACTAAATCGAAGAAGTTGGATTAGTTGAGAGTGATAAAGTTTTATTTATATCTCGTACACTTGTAAGATTATGAATATTTTTATAAGGGAAATGTATTTTAACCAATTTTTCAATTTTTTTATTTTTTTTATTTCTTTCAATTCATGCACCCTGATTCAGGAATATTCTTTATTTTTGGATCGGGGCATGACAATATGGGAATTATCTTGTAGCCATTTGTTGAATTATAAAGAGATTAAATTCCTGTATTCAAGGAATTATCCCCTTATCCAAGGAAATAGGTATTGTAGGGTGTTTCAAGAAAATTCCGTCGTCGGAATTTTCTCAAGACACCCACGCGCTGCCAGCATCGGGTGGTGGCATGCGGGACCCTCTCAAGGTCAAGCAACTTTGGATTATCTGTGAGTGGACTTTGTTTTTAAATGATCATTACTTTCAAAGATGGATTGTCATGCATATATATAAATTTGATTATTTTAACTATTGAGATTATGAAGTTATATTGTTGTTTTAATTATGGGTTATAGTATCTTATGGTCATCGGATGCTATATTGATATTTGAAGTTTATGAATACTTTGGGTTATGGAATATATGCTTTTGAGAGTTTGATATCTATACTATGAATAAATATTTGGGTATTGAGTTTTGGACGCTATTATTGTCTCGATGTCTATGTATATGAGATTGGGTACATTGGAATATTTGGAATTTAGGATATGGTTATGGTATATGAGTTGGGATGTGGAATATGTTATATTGGAGTGTTGATAGCACCACCCTATGTACCTCCCCTGCACTTGAAAACGATGGATACTTGGATATGGATACTTGGATATGTCAGAACTCGGGCACCCTTGACGGGGTGTTACCGTAGGCCCTTGCCAAGTAGTAGCGCGTGTTAGACTTATTTCAGCTGCACGAGTATTGAGAATTCTGCTGTGCATGTCTGGGGAGCAATATCCCCTATTGGACTGCTCTTCCCTAGCCATATTTGTATTGAGGATTCTGCATGTGGTCTAGTCAAACAATCCCCAATACTAATATTGGTGTAAGAGGCTGGGCCAGTACCTGGTATCAGAGCCAAAAGTCCCTAGAAGAGTTGTTTGGCTTAATCTTCTGGTTTTTCTATCAAGTTTTGCAGGTTTAATCTTCTGGTTTTTTGTCAAGTTTCCTTACTCACTAGTCATCGAGTTGTCTAGCTCTCGGATAGGCTCGTTAGCCGTTGCCAGTGAGGCGTGAGGCATTGAGAGACCTAGGCAGGGACTAGCAACCTTGAATTAGGAGGAGAATAGAAGGAAAGCATAAAACCCGGAATATTAAAATGGCAAGCCTTAGGAGAATCCCGTCTACCCGTTCTTCTAGAGAAGCAAGCTCTAGTAGCAATTCTAGCCATAGAACCCTAAGAGTTAAAAACTCTCAAGAAATAACCATACGGGACGTAGAAAAGGAGTTGTGCAGTTGGGACATACCCAGAGTACCCATAATTGATATATACTATAAAGGATCTTTCAATTCTAGCCATAGAACCCTAAGAGTTAAAAACTGTTGAAAAAACGATATCTGTCATTGATAAAAATGATATAGTTTCCAGCTATTTACCCAGCATCAAATCGACCAACATCTGGATAGAAAATATAACTATTTGCACATAGGCTTGGTGCAGGTAGCGGTGAAACCACTTACCAGAACAGGATTGCCCAGTTCAATCTTGCTATGTGTAAGAGATGGAGGACATAGAAAGTTCACATATTCTCTGATAGGAATAGTCGAGTCAACCTTAGGGGAATACCCGATATATTTTAACTGTTTTCCAAACTTTTCTGTTGCACTTTCTGATATAAATGTCTTAAAAGCTTTAACATTGAATATTTAAACTCAGGGTTATGATATGGACCCATGATCCCAAAATCTAGCAATCATTTATAGGGTTTCATATAAGGTTATGAACACTGTCTATCCCAAAGCTAAAGATTTAGACAATAAAGGTGAAACTACCTTGTTTCGAACCAACCTTGAAAAGTCAAACGTAGCAGTCCCAAAAATGATAAAATGGAGTGATATAACTCTACCAGAAAAGTGGATTTTGGATAACGTAGCTCTAAAAAAGCCCCTTGAAAACCAAGAGCCCACACAGATCTCACAGTTCACTGATGGAGAAGTAGAGATACAGTTCTCCAGCGCTAGAAAAACTAGGATTGATCTAGCACCCTCTAGATCTAACCTAGAACCACATAGATCGAGTACCTCCTCTGATAGTGCTTACGATCTAGACCTTGAAAGAATGGTTCTAGCAGGACTTAGGAGAACTCAAGAGAAAATACAGGGGCCAGCCTATAGGTTTGAACAAACCATTCCAGGTATAGGTTTCAGAAGAAATCCGCCTCAACCTGAACCAACATTTTTAGATGTAGAGTTTGAAATAAATATGATAAAATCTTTTGAAATCAAACACGAAAAGATCAAAAGAATTATCTCAGTAATGAGAATACAAATAAAAGAATCTGATTTAAAATAGCCTTTTCGAAACATAGGCAAGACCATCTCTGGAAAGCCCACACCGCCTTCATGAAAGAAAAGAAATTCAACAGTGTTTTCTTTACGTGGTTAGATTGGTGTGCTAAGAAATATAACATTCTTGAATATAGGAATCATATAGAAATGATAGGAAGCCCGTTCTCGACTTATACTTCCTAAGATGGGAAGTCAGTTAAAGCCATACATCCACTTGAAATGGTGATTAAACAGAAGGATGTGATAGCTGCTCCCTACGAAGAAACCACTTTCCTTGAGGATAGCACCAATAGTTTTCGTACAGCTAGTAAGGAAGATATAGGCATAGTCATTTAGCAGAATAACTACACCAACCTGTTTCTGCAGTCTCTAGGAAAGCAAGTCACTAGGATTGAAACGTCTGTTTCTGCGAAGGAGCTTGACTACGTTTTTATGATCTTGGTTGTAATTGATAGATACAATTTTTGCTGCTGATCTTGGCGAGGAGCTTGACTTTTTGCATTAGTAATCTCTCTCTCTCTCTCTCTCTCTATATATATATATATATATATATATATATATATATATATATATATATATATATATATATATGTATGTATGTATGCACACGTGCACACACACACACACACACACACACACACACACACATATATATATATATATATATATGAAAGTTTGAAACTTTCAAAAGTAATTAGCTTAGAAGATGCTGCTTTTAATGTGCTGTTACTTCGGTTTTTCTTACATTTTATTTAGAGTATGCATATATATATATATATATGTGTATTAATATCAATGTATATGTAGTATATATATTCTATAAAACCTATGTGGGAAATTTTTAGGATTTTGTTAATACTTGCTTTTAAGAGAAGGAGAACAAATAGAAGTCATAGGGTAAGATGGGAGCAAAGGATTAGTTATCAAAAAAAGTTAGAATCACTAACTATAGGTCGGTTTATCAAACCTTAATTGTCTTGATGTCTATGTGCATCCAACACAACCATGACCACCTTATAGGACTGTACGTGCTTCATAGGTTTGTTCAGACGATTGCTTGCCATTAATAGCTCCTTTCTTTCTTCGTTTTCTTTTGAAAATCATTAATCATCGTAAGTCATATGCTTATAGATGATTATTTGATTTATGTATATTAGTTGCTCCTTTTTTATTATCATTTCCTTTGAAAATCATTAATTATCGTGAGTCATATGCTTTTAGACCATTATCACAATCAGAATCTGTATGTTTTTATTTTTTGCTCTTTTGATTGTTCCTTGATTTCATTTTTTCGGTTGCGTTTGTTATAGGTTCTATCAAACTGCTTTTTGGACTGTTTGATAGCTCTTTCCATTGCTGTTAGGCAACATGTCAGTTTTCACTTCGTCTTTTGAAGAGGTCATGCATATCAACTGTGGAAAATTGGTTTTTGGATATTGTGTCATTTGAAAATTGTTATTTATGTGGTTATGATGTTATTGCTCATATCTGGTTTGCTTGGTTGGGCTATAGAAATTGTATTAATTCGTTTTCAGATGTTGTGTTGTTTGAAAATTCTTATTTTTATATCTACAGTACTGTTGGTGTGTGTCCATTTCGCTTGATTAGGCTATAAATATAATTAAAAAAATTATAAGTTAACTCATGCATGTTTTTTTTTTTTTTTTTTTCCAGCTATTGATCTGTTGGTTGGAATTTGTAATTTTTGAATATCATGTATAAAAGGATTGCAAAAACCAGAGAAAGCCTGAGGACACAGGAAACCCATATTTCTGCCACTTCGAGTGGTAAACAAATCTTTCAAGAAAATATTTGTTGCACTAATACTGAGCATAAGCATCAAGCCAAAAAAAATTCTAGGACCAAAGTTTCCAATAGAGCTTTCATAGTGCAACAAGCCTGTAGTTCTGGTAGTTCAGCTGGTATAGAACGTTCTCGCGAAAATGTCTACCATCCTAACAACGAAAATAAGCATCGAGACAAAAAAAATTCCAGAACGAGCCTTAAAAAAGCCTTTCAAACTGAGAACAAGAAACGAAAATGTGTTCATAATATATGCTATCATCACACAAACACAAGTCAAACAACCAAAGAAGAGATTTCATTTGACACTTCTGATCAAATGAATAGGGGTCAAGCATTTTATCAGAGGAAGAGGAAAAATACGTTTTTTCCTCTATTAAATATTTATTTTCAACCCTATCTTTATATTACTCATGGCGTACATTTGTCTTATTTTTTTCTCTTTTTGCCCTGTTCTACGTTTCCTTTCTTTGTAGGAATGATGGAACAATATGTGGATTTGGGAGATAAAAATTATAAGTGCATTTATTGTGGTGCACTTTTTTGGTTCAAAGAATTTGATAAAAAAAGCAAATGCAACCAATAAGCCTATTTTTACTCTTTGTTGTCAACAAGGAAAGATCAAACTTCCGATTTCAAAGCCAACGCCTCCTTTTTTAGAAAATTTACTTGATCCTGGTAAAGGACCAAAAAGTTTGCTGTTTAGAGAGAATATCAGGGCCTATAATTCTATGTTTGCATTTACTTCAATGGGAACCAAAGTTGATCACTCAATTAACAGTGGACCAAGTCCTTACATTTTTAAAATTAGTGGTCAAGTTCATCATTTAATGGGTTCTTTGTTACCCTTTGAAGGTGAATGTCCAAAATTTGCTCAGCTTTACATATATGATACCCATAATGAAACAATGAATTGCCTTAACGCTGTTAATTGTAAACAAAAGAATGAGAAGCTTGATGAAGACATTGTTCAATGTATGATTAGAATGTTTGACGAATCAAATGAATTTGTAAAACTTTTTCGAATAGTCCGGGATAAATTTAAAAGGGGTTGTCTAACTCCTTTAAAACTAAGATTGTTGGGTCGGCAAGCATATGATAGTAAACAATATGAACAACCGACATGTGATGAAATTGTTGGTTTGGTTGTGGGAGATATAGACCTTTTTGATTCAAATAGAGATATTGTTATAGAGTTGAAAGCTGGAGAGTTGAAACGCATCACAAAATTAAATCCAAAGTTTATGTCTTTGCAATATCCTATTCTTTTCCCTTATGGCGAAGATGGCTATAGACCTGATTTAAAGTGAGCAATGATTACAAAGGTAATGAGCCCAAAAGAGGAAGGGTGCCTATGAGAGCTTTCATAGCTTACCAGATTCAGGAAAGAGAGCCTTTATGAGATACATTGTTAAAAGGTGGAAGATTGTTCCAACAGTTTTTAGTAGATTCTTACGCAACACTTGAAGAAGATCGATTGGATTACATTAGAAAAAATCAAAAAAATTTGAGAAGTGAGATTTATAAAGGTATTTATGATGCAATTTCAAAGCGTGATAGTGATGCCAATAATGTGGGACAAAAAGTGATATTGCCTAGCTCATATACTGGAAGTACTAGATACATGCTTAATAACTATCAAGATGCTATGGCAATTTGTAGGCATTATGGTAATCCTTATTTGTTTATAACTTTCACCTGCAATGTCAAATGGCCTGAAATTATTAGAGAACTTGATAACAAGCCTGGATACAAGGGAGAGGATAGACATGATCTAATTTCTAGAGTGTTTAAAATGAAGCTTGATGATATGACAGTTATATCAAATCAGGAAAAGTTTTTGGAAAAGTTGAGGCAGGTGAATTTCACAAACTCATAATTTCTGCTATCCTCAATTTCTTAGATTTTTTTAATGATAATAAAACTTATTAAGTTCTTTTTTTTTTTTTTTGTATTTGTATTTGTTGCCCTCATCATAAACAGAAATTTGTCATATGTTGGTCTGGTTGACACAAGGTTATAAATGCTTCTCAGTAGTAGATATAGATTCCATCATTTATGCTAAATTACCAGACAAGGATGTGGATCCTATGCTTTATGATACTGTAAACCAATTCATGATCCACGGTCCTTGCGGGGAAATCAACCGTAATTCTCCTTGCATGCAAGGAGGTGTGTGTTCTAAATCTTTTCCCCAACAATACAAGAGTCAATCAGTTTTTGAAAAATATGGTTTTCCTACATATAGGCGCCGTGAAGATCCAACAAAATTTGTGTTAAAAAATGGAATAAAAGTTGACAACAACTTTGTGGTGCCTTACAATTCAGAACTATTATTGAGATACAACGCTCACATAAATGTTGAATCATGTTGTCAATCAATGCTTATAAAATATCTTTTTAAATATATAAACAAAGGTTCAGTTAGAGCTAGAGTAGTTTTTCAAGACAAGCCAGAGGATGAGATGTTAGCTTATCTTAATTGTTTCAGTACCCTATTCATTCTAGAAAGCCTGCTGTTGAACGATTATCAATACATTTGCCTTTAGAACAAAATGTTGTTTTCAATGGTGATCAATCACTTGAATCAATTGTTAGCCAAAAGGGTATTGAAGATACAATGCTAACAAGTTGGTTTAAAGCAAACCAAATGTTTCCTGAAGCGTGAACATTGACTTATGCAGAATTCGCTACAAAATTTGTATGGGATTCTCGCAACAAAATTTGGAAACCTAGGAAAAAAAAAAGGAGATCAATAGGTAGAATAGCCTATGTACATCCTGCATCTGGTGAATTGTATTACTTGAGAATGCTTTTGAATTTGCAAAAAGGTGCCTTAGATTTTGGTCACATCAAAACTATTGATGGTATCATACATCCGTCATATCAGGCTGCATGGAAATGCCTTGGTTTGTTAGGAGATGATAAAGAATGGATTGAGGCCTTAGCAAATGCTGTGGACACAGCCTCATGTTCTCAACTAAGACAATTGTTTGTTACAATCATTTTGTTTTGTGATGTAGGAAATCCTCAATTGTTTTTTGATACTCATTGGCAAAATATGTGTGATGACATTTTGTACAAACTACAGAAAGCTTTTCGATCTAATGCCAAATCTTATTTTGTCAGAATATGAATTAAAAAATTCACTTTTGTTTGAATTAGAACAACTTTTTAACGCATCATCTAACTCTTTAAAAGATCATTATCTTCCTATGCCTGATGAACATAAAATGTCATAAACTAGAATTAAATTGCTAAGAGAAGAGTTAAATTTTGATGTTCATCATTTAGAAAAAGAACACTCAATTTTGATAACACAGCTAAACAAAGGCCAAAGAGATGTATATGATTCTGTCATTAATGCTATGAATGAAAAAAAAACTAGGCTTTTTTTTTGTTTATGGTCATGGAGGAACTGGAAAAACTTTTTTGTGGCATACTATAATAAGTAAAATTAGATCTGAAGACAAGATTGTTTTAGCTGTTGCTTCATCAGGAATAGCGTCATTATTATTGCCAAGTGGTAGAACAACTCACTCTAGATTTAAGATTCCCTTAATTCACTACTACAATTTGTTGGCGAGTCCTTACTTAGTTAGGATTTTGGTTCCTTATTTCATTAGAATTTTGGTTACTTACAATTATTATTTAGTCTTATTGTAATAGAGATTTACTTCCTATTGTAATTTAGATATATTTCCTATTTTATTTAGGGTTAACACATCTTTGTACTTGTATAAATACCTCCATATTGGAGAAGAATAATAATATGAGCGTATCTTAGCATAACTAAATATTTACCCTACTTTGTTTGACATGGTTTCAAGAACCTAGTTTCGATCCTGTGATAACCTCTGCCAAATTGAGAGTCGTTGGCACTCCTCATTCCTAACCCATCATGGGTCTTCATCTTGTATAGTCACCATCTTTTGTTCATTTTCTCATATGTGTTTTCACCGCTCCTAGCCTTCACATGCTTCTTTGCTACTGTTCCAAAACTTTTATTTTTTCATCTTTGTATGCCAGATGGTCTTTCTTGATGTCTCAGCTTCTCTATCTTTGAAACTTCATAACAAGTCTCTTTACCCCGTGAGCCTTGTCACCACTCATCTAGCCGTTGCTTTCCTCCGTGAGCCTCGTCACCACTCATCGAGCCGTTGCTTTCCTCCATGAGCCTTGTCACCGCTCATCGAGCCGTTGCTTTCCTCCGTGAGCCTCGTCACTGCTCACCGAGCTGTTGCTTTCCTCTGCGAGCCTCATCACCGCTCGTCGAGCCTTTCCTTTGACTGTTCTGCCGGTCTCTGTCTTCTTCGGCAACTCTCTTGAGTTGCCTTTCCGCTTCTCAATTTTGAGCACCTTATCTTTGTCTTTGTCTCTGTTCATGATTTGCTGGGTTTCCTCCCTTACTATTCTCCTTTTCTGAAGTTTTTTCTTCATGGGACAACCGTATGCTACCACCTTCCCCTCTAGCATTTGTTTCTGCCACGAGACTGACATGTTTGAGTCTCTTTACTATTATTTCAATTTCTCTTCTTCCAAATCTCGACCCTTTACCAGTGAAGGATTTGAGAGGGAGTGTTGCTACTTTATTTGGGTGTTACTTTCTCCAAATCTCAACTCTCATACATCATCGGATTTGAGGGGAGTGACACCGCTGCTCATCTATTCCGCTGCAATTTAACCACCTATCTACCATGGCTGATTCTGCTACATCTCAATGTTATTCAGTGCATGTTTCTCAAGTACCATTGATCATATGGCTCCATCTACCCATTCTCTTCAGGGGGAGAAGGGGAGTGAAGAAAAGTTGTCTCTGCTGTTACAGGTGCCAATGCCTTGTATCACTGCTGATGATGCTTGTTATGTCTCTACCTTGTTGCTCTTGTTGGTGCTAGTATTGTTGCTCCTGCTTGTTATAATGCCAGTATTGTTGCTCATGCCTTTGCTGGTGTGTTTCCGTTGTGGTCATGCCCGTTGACCTTGCCTTTACTCTTGACTTTCTTTGCCTTACCTTACCATATTTGTTAGGGTTTGGCTTTGCCTTGCCATGCCTTGCCTTACCCTATTTTTGGGGTAAGGCTTTACCTTTGTCGTGCCTTACCCTTTTTCAAGGGTTTTGTTGCCCTATATGGGCTTTCTTTGCCATGCCTTGCCACCTTGCCTTTGCTTGGCCTTTATTTGCCTTACCTTGCCTAACCCTATTTTTAGGGTTTGGTTGCCTTTGCTTTTGCCGTGTTCACAGGGCTTCTGTGTTCTGCCTTATCTGTTGCTGTGCTCACAGAGTTTCTGTGTTCTGCCTTATTTACTGCCGTGCTCACAGGGCTTCTGTGTTCTCCCTTATCTGCTGCCGTGCTCACAGGGTTTCTGTGTTCTGTTATGTGCCCTATTTTTTAGGGTTTGCTCTTGTGTTTCCGCTGCAAACTTTGCTTTAGTTTGTCACTTGTTTCACTCGTGGTTGACAAAAAGACCTCTACAATTGCTGCTTCTCAAGTATAGTGTTCTATGACTCGCTTGTCAAGTTGGGCGTGCGAAATATCTTTGTCGAACTTGAGGGGGAGTGTTGGCGAGTCCTTACTTAGTTAGGATTTTGGTTCCTTATTTCATTAGAATTTTGGTTACTTACCAATTATTATTTAGTCTTATTGTAATAGAGATTTACTTCCTATTGTAATTTAGATATATTTCCTATTTTATTTAGAGTTAACACATCTTTGTACTTGTATAAATACCTCCATATTGGAGAAGAATAATAATATGAGCGTATATGAGCATAACTAAATATTTACCCTTCTTTGTTTGACACAATTATGGGAAACTATGACCCGTATTAGACAACCGTAAAACTAAAAAGCGTCGTGTTTTTAAAAATCATGAAAAACCATGACGGTTCCTTTTGGAACCATCGTTCTTTAAAAGGCTCAGATAAAAATTACGACCATTAATTTTGAAAACCATCGTCCTTTAAAACGCGTTGGACAAAAATTTCATTTAAGTTCTAAATTTTCACGAACAGCTCTCTCTCTCAAACACTCCCTCTCACGACCTTTTCTGAAAACCCTCTATCTCTCTCTCATCTCCTTTTCTCATCTCTGAAACACCATGTCCATAGCGCCATCTTGGTCACCGAGCTCACCATCCAGGTAACAGATCTCGCCGTCTAGGTCATAGATCTGGTCGTTCAGGTCACTGAGGTCGCCATATCCCTTGCGTCCAGGTCGCTGGGGTCGCCAAAAGTATCGCCATGGGTAAAGCCAGAGCAGCTGCTCTCAAACGAAGTGATTTTCTATTTGTCTTGTTGATAATACTCTCCGATTGTGTCGATAGATCGTAGATCTGTTATAAGTTTGGCTCCTTTGATTTCTGTTGTGCTTATGGATTTTCAGATTTTGCTTGTGATTGAATTTTTCAGATTGAAGAGTAACTTAGAAAATAGAGAAATAGCATCTAGGTTGTTCCAACCCTTTGTTTCTCACCTCAAATCTGTAAAAGATGAGATTTCTAGAGGTGGCCATTCAATTACTCTTCGCCCACCCACAAATCATGCACTCTGGTTCACAAAATCCACCTTGCAAAGGTAATTCTCATACTTCTTTTGGCCTTCTCTATTGTTAATTTGTGAAATTGCCCACTAGTGTAATTGATCGTTTGCTAATTTAGATAGACAATTTCTTTTGTTGTTAGTTAAAGCTTTTTTCTTTTTTATAGGGTAGATTAGTGCGCTTTGTCAGCACACCAGCAGTTATGGAGAGGTTTGTCAGTATTGAAAGGGAGATTTTGCAGATTGAGAGTTTAGTTCAACTGGAGGAAGCTGTCTCAGTTTTCCTTACGGCTTATACATGAAAAATCCTTCTTTTTGGTGGTGTATTAGGTTCTGTTCTATATTTTGAAAGTATAGGTTTTGTTAGGTCTGCTCTGTTTGGTTGCTGAGAAAATGGTGTGCCTATCGTTGCTGATGGTGAAATTTCTAATTCTGGACACATTGTCAAGGATTTGGTCCTTTGACATATCTTTTATTGCCATAGCAGATATGCTACTCACACCAAAAAATAAAACTTTACTTTCACACTTCTACTCTGTATGAGTCTGTCTTGAATATGTTTTTTGTATTTCATTGAACCATTGCTGATTTTTTGAGAGTTGAAGGAGTTTATTCCTCAGCTTTACAACGAATGTGTAAAGAAACTTAGCGTGAAGATATGTATTTCTAAATTTTCCACAAAGCCTGACTTATTTCTCATCCTTTTTAGACTACATCAGCTATAATTGTCTGAAAAAAGGGTTAGGGTCACTTCTCAATCATATACTATATATGTATGCATATATCTGTTTAACTCCCTAAGTGCATTCCAGTTAATGAATTCAAAGTTTTGATGTTAGAAGCAATCATTGAATAGACACTTAAGTGATCCACTAGTACTTCCCAATTTCAAGTCCTGCATGCTTCCGAAAGTCCATTAAGACCTGATGAGGAGAGAAATATGAACATACAAATGATCCTTCACTTCACTTCACTTCACTTCCACGATGACATAATTTCTGAATGGGCGACAATATAGGTAATATCATTTCTGATGAGAGTTGTATTTACATAAGTAGTAGTATCATCATAGAAGCTGATTTCTTATATTTATAGGGGTAGAGAATTGATCTACTGTTCTATAATCTCTTTCTAAAACTTTTTTATTTTATTTTATAATCTTGGTTTTGCAGTACAAGAAGGCAGAGCTAACTCATATACAAGAACAAATTGATGAAATTCGGATTGAATGGGCAGCATTTATGAGCAATCACATGTAGCTCATCTATTTCTAATTATAGTTTAATGCTATGCATATGGTATTTTGTATGGACATAGTAGGAATCAAGATTGGTAAACTATGTAATTACTATTGAATCATCAAGTTTTATGAAATAAACAATTTTTGATTATATATATGTATGGTGTGGGTAATAGCATATTTAGACTTGAATTTATTATTCACAAAGCATTATGGTTGTTTTTTTTAGTTAAAATCGATGTTGAGAACCATTGGAAACAAAAAAAAGAAGCTAAAATGCCAAATTACTACGTCCAATTTAACAATTGATAGACGGTGGTTTTTTCAACAATACCGTCGTCTTTAGAATTAATAGACGACGATTTTTTAACAAACTATTGTTTTTAGAGTTAATAGAACACGGTTCTTCAGAAAAACTGTTGTCTTTACAGTTAATAGACGACAGTTCTGAACAAAACCGTCGTCTTGATGTAAAATAGACGACGATTTTGAATAAAACCGTCGTTTTTACTTGGAATAAACAACGGTTCAGAAAAACCGTCGTCTTTACAGTTAATAGACAACGATTCTTTAAACAAAACCGTCGTGTTTACTTGGAATAGACGACAATGAATTATCGTTGTAGTTTGACATTCAAAAGATGGCGGTCGATTTAACGACGGTTTTCAAAGCAAAAAAACGACGGTTTTTTCCTGTCGTCTATTTCAATTTTTGTAGTAGTGATTGTTACCAATTCCTCAATGTGTCAAATTAAAAAAACAACTCATCTTGCTAGATTGATTGAAAAGGCTGAATTGATTGTTTGGGATGAAACTCCTATGAATCATAAACATTGTTTTGAAGTATTAGACAAATCACTTCGAGATATTTTATCGCATCTCAATTATTCAAATCAAAATGCTCCATTTCATGGCAAGCCTTTTTTGCTAGGTGGTGATTTTAGACAAATATTGCCAGTTATTCCAGGAGGAACGAGAGAAGAAATCATAGACGCATCTCTTAATAGCTCTTACCTATGGCCTTATTTTAAAATATTCTGTTTAAAAGAAAACATGAGGCTATCAAAAAAAGGGTTGAACAGTGAAGAAAAACAGAAAATAAGTGTGTTTGATGCTTGGATTCTTCGAATTGGAAATGGCCAGATAATTGATATTGACGATCCAAATGATGAAGAGGCACCTTGGATTGAAATTCCTCAAGATTTACTCATTCAATCATACATATAGATCCTATTCAATCAATTTTTTTGGCAACTTACCCAGATTTTGACAAAAATTTTGCCGATTTTGCTTATTTAAGGGAACGAGCCATTATTACAGCTAGGAATTCTACTGTGACAGAGATAAATAATTATGCAATAGACTTATTGCTCAGAGAAAAACGCATTTATTTGAGCTCATATTCTTTATGTTCATCATCAACCGATTTTGAAAACCTTTGTATGATGTATCCCATAGAATTTCTCAATCAACTTCAATTTAATGGTTTGCCTGAACATAGTTTGACTTTAAAAATAGGCATGCCTATTATTTTATTGAGAAACCTAAATCAATCTTCAGGTTTATGTAATGGAACAAGATTAGTTGTGATCCAAATGGTTGATAGAGTTATTGAAGCAAAAATACTCATTGGTAACCACATTGGCTACAAAGTGTTTATACCTAGGATCATTCTTTCAACAACAGAAAACAAATGGCTTTTCATTTTTAAAAGGTGCCAATTCCCAATTAGGCTATGCTATGATATGACAATAAACAAAAGTCAAGGTCAATCTTTAAAACAAGTTGGGTTATATCTTCCCTAGCCTGTTTTCACTCATGGATAGCTTTATGTCGCGTTATCTAGAGCTACGTCTAGAGAAGGCCTCAAAATCATAATAGATAATAATAAAGAAGTGCCAAATAAATACACTAAGAACATAGTGTACAAAGATGTTCTTCAAAATTTACTATCATGTTTAAGCTTCTATTCATACATGATTAAACATTCCTCTATTTTATGCAATAATTTTTTTATGCATCTTTATACTAACTAAGGGAATATATTTTTTCTCTTCAGATTGATGGCACAATGAACACTATTCCGATCCACAATTTGCACCCATTTCAATCCGGTGTGAAAATTAGAGTGCGTGTGTGCAAAACCAGGAGACCAGTGTTCAGAACTAATGATCAATTTGCTGGTTTGCAATGCGTCTCAGTTGATGCAATGGTGAGGAAATTAGTCCTTTACACTATTTCAACTTAAAAAGTAATTGGATATACACGAATTGTGTATTTGTTTGAACATTAATATCTCACTGTTAACACATGTCTTATTAATAAAATCTTATTGTTAATTTTGCAATCTAACCCTTGCCATTTGCCATAATTTTGGTCTTTCATCAACATTTAGAATATTCACCGCATTCAATTAAAGGTATATTCATGTTTAAACAACACCATTCATTTTGAATACTTTTTTCCCTCATTAATCGTATATGATTTTAGCTTATCAGATTGATAGTTTGTTTATATAATTTCCGCTTGAAATTTATTGCAATTTGTAATAACTCAAACAATTTAAGAGAATGCATTTGAAATAACGTGTATGCCACAAAAAAACCCATTACTTTCTTCATGGCCATAAACAAAAAACTTCTTATATATTTTAAATGTTAATATTTGACTCTTAACACAAGTCTTATTGATCAACTTTTATTGTTAATTCTGCAATCTAATCTCTGGCGCTTTTGATAATTTTGGCCTTATATTTACATTTAGGATGCTGATTGCAATCAACTAAATGTATATCCATATTTAAACACACTACAACAGAAATTGAAATAGACGACGGGAATCCATCGTCGTGTAGCATGTTTTAAAACCGATGTGAAATCGACCGCCATCTTTTAATACATAAAATAACGACGGAAAATAACCGACGTCGTTAATATATTACACGTCACAGAAAACACTAAAACCGACGTCTAATTCATACATAAATAGCTTAAAAAGACAACTTCGACTATATTAGACAACGGTTTTAGTAAAACACAGACCTTTAAATAATGTTAAATGTCAAGAACAACTACAAACCCGACGTAAAAATGATTATTCACGTCTCTAATTGAAATAAAACCGACTTGTAAAACGTAGAAACCGTCATGGTTAATATATACTACGTTCACTAAATAAAAAAAATGAAGTCTAAAACATATAACATGGTAAATTAGACGTCACTTTTGTAAAAAAAAAGTGACGTTTGAAAGTTTTAACATGACACATATTTACTTGGACCGATGTAACAAACAAATAACCACAACCCTTTAGGTCACCACAGACGTTGAAAATGATTTTGACGGCTTGAACAGAGAATTAAACGACGTGGATTTAATATTGCACGTCGGTTAATTAAAATATCTGTCATGTTTAATCCATTTACTATGGCATAGGAGTCACATTTTGGGATGTGGTTAATTATTTACAACGTCGGTTTGTATAGGCTTTGACGTGGTTGGCATTTTAAAAGTTTTTTTTGTGAGCCACTTAGACGTGTGTAATCTCTGAGACGTCATTGCTTTTAGCCTAACTGTCGTTAAGAAGTAAGGAAACGCCTTGAATTATAGATTTGACGTCGGTTATTGTAAAATGAAGGTCGTGGTTAGAACTTTACTATGTCCCAAGAATCCAATTATTCAACGTTGTTATATAACTTACTACGTCGGTGATTTGTTTATTCCATGACGTGGCTATTCTTTGTTAAGTCTCTTTTATAACCTTTTTTGACATGTGTATTCTCCGAGACGTCAATTGTTTTATTATAACTGACGTGCAACATTGTTTTTACGACGGTAATCATCAATCGTGTAATACCCCGAAAAATTTAAGGTAGATTTTCATATTTTAGTGAAAAATAATATAATGGTGGAGAAGATTATGGGTATTTTATCAAGAGATTTTGGATTGAGATTATTAAATTAAGTATGTTTAATTTGAAGTTGGACAAAAATGACCAAAAAATACCCCTATGTGTGAAAGATTACCAAAATACCCTTGTAGATAATAACCACACAAAAAAAGAAAAACAAAAGAAAAAAGGAAGAAGCAACGTGGAAGCCAAACATTCATCCTTTCCTTCATTCTACCCCCATTCCCTCTTTCTTTCTCTTCAAAATCTGATTTTGATCTCAATTTGGATGAGTTGTAGACCTAGAATGGATGAATCACCTAGTCTAGGCTAAGATAAGATAAGATAGAAGGAATGAGATAGAATTTGGGTGAGGAAGAAAGGAGGAAATATGAGGAAGAGAAGAGAAGAGTTTCTAAGGTGAGTCAATTTCGAAATTTCTGGTTTTAACCTTGTGGTTGTGTGATTTTAATCTCTTAAAGAATGATTTGAGTCATATTAGTGTTGGGAAGATTGAATTGGAAGATTTTGAATCTCTATTTTCGGGTTGGGTGGATAGAGTAATTTTTCAAGTGAGGGTGTTGTTGATTTTGGTTTCATTTTGAGTGTTTGATGAGTTCTAAGGATAGGTATGAATTTTAGAAGAGTTTTAGAAGCCTTAGGAACCACTTGGGGTGTTAGAATGGTTGAAAACAACTTTGAACAAAATCTGGAAATTTGCATTTTCTGGAAATTTGCAGTCCACGAGCCTCACTTTGGCTCTATTTTTCTCCTAATCCCTTGAGTTTTTGAGGAATCCATTTGTTGGGTTTTAAACTAGACTTATCAAGAAACAAAACACAATTGGTTTCGTCGAATTTGGCTGAGTTTTGATAGGTTGAACACTTGTACAAAGTTTGGAAAAAATTCTGTTTTCTGCAGAAAAACCAGCCACGAGCCCAACTTTGGAGCTGGTTTTCTCCTTCGTCTTAGATCCATTTTCAGTGTGGTTTGTTGGGTTAGAAACTAGAGATATTAAGCTTCAAAACCACTATAAGTTTACCCATTTTCGTTGGCGTTTGGTTGGTTAAAATGGCTCACAAAAATCCGGGATTAAATCTGGAAAACAAGGGAAGTTGCAGGATTTCTTTTTGAAGATGATGAACAGTAACCGGAGCAAGCCCACTCGCGGCTCCGGCAAGTGGCGGCGCGTGGCAGCTGTTTCGGCAGCCTCCGACGCCATATTTTTAGTCCATTCAACTTGATTTTTCGATTCGAGTCCGATGGTATATGTTTTGAGTCAATCCGAGGTGGTGCAAAGTATGAGTTGTTGTGGGGCCCACGGGACCCAAATAGTAACTTTTGGATAACGGGTGTCGTTGGCCTTGTTTCGGTGTTGACAGGGCATAGGACAAAGTTTTAGATTATTTTGGACGAGATTTGGCCGCTTTGGACCCCGGGTTGGTCATAGGGGCATTTTCGTCATTTTCGCGCAAAATCTTTGAAATGCGTAAGGTTGAGGTTGGTCTTAGGTGAAATAGCGTGAAGATTGCTCAACAATATTTTGGATTTGAATTTGTTCAGGAATTGGATCAAAAGTGTAGATTCGACAACTCCGAGAACTTCCGAAGGGTAAATTTGGTATTTTAGCTAGCTGGACTTGAGGTAGGGTTTCCTGATTCCCCAATGATTCGACTATGTCACTTTTAATCTTGGTGATTATATATAGTACTATAAATATGAATATTATTGTTGTGTTGCTCAGTGAATACTATTTGATGTTATGTGAATGTTATTATTGATGTTTTTCCGTGAATACTATTGTTGCTTTGCTCGATGAATATTATTTAATGTTATGTGAACATTATTATTGATGTTTTTCCGTGAATATTATTTGATGTTATGTAAATATTATTATTGATGTTTTTCCATGGATATTATTTGATGTTTTGTGAATATTATTATTCATGTGATTAAGCCTGATATATTATTGTTATTATCTGTGGCATTATTCAGCAGAAATAAATGATATTTGTGCTGCACTACATATGCATCAGAAATACAGTGGTGTTTGGAGTGTGTGTGTGTGTGTCGTTTGAGATATATCTAAGGGGTGGGAGAAGGCTTTAGATATATCTGAATAAAATATGGAATATATTCAGGTGACGGGAGCAGAGCTTGAATATATTAAGGTGATGGGAGCAGAGCCTCTAATGATAAGTGAAAGTTGAGAAATTCGTAAACAAAAGAAAATTTGGTTAAGGGACGAATGGGCGCTAGTTCATATTTTAGAGTATTCGGAGCCACAGTGGTAAAACGCATGGTATGGGACATGCAGACTTGTTGCCTTAGGATATGAATTAGTGGGATTAGAAGGGAGTGAGTTCATGGCATCACCGCATATGCAAATTTATTTATCTGGTATGATTGTATAATTTGTATATCTTGTGTTGTTTGATGCATGACACTTTGATTAACTGTGATAGCTGACTTTGAGGGGTTTGACGGTACTCTACTGGGCATTAGAATGCTCATACCCTAATAGATTGTGCAGGATTAAAGAAGAAGTTTGAGGAAGCGGGTTCAACTGAGCTGCTGGGCTTTTATTGTTGATTTGTGTAATTAATATTTGTAAGTAGTCAACCGTTTGTTAAAGATCTTAGTGTGTAGTTAACTACAAGCTACTGTGACTCTGATTCTGTGTTGTTAAGTAAATTTGTATTTTTGTGGCTCTATTTCTCATCATATCATGGTTGTAGGATTTTATTCTTATGATTATGGTATGACTCACATCATGATTCGGGAATATTCTTTATTTTCGAATCGGGTCGTGACAAATCGATGGTATCCTTAAATTCGTCGGTTTGAGCTCTCTTCCGTCGTGTTATTCTTTATTGTACGTCATTGATTATTTTCTTTACCGTCGTTGTTGTTAATATTTATTAACCGTGTTTAAATTAATTTGAATTAACCGACGTGTTTTCTTTTTCAAATGGCGGTTTTTATTTCATTTTTGCGTTGGCATTCCACGTCGTTTTTGAAAACCCGACGTTGGTTATTTTATAGACGTCTCTTTTTTCGATTTTTGTAACTTGACCGTCGTATTTTCAGCTTTAACCCATTATTTTTAATTTTTGATTTGTCGTGCCCAAAGCCTGCAGAATGAAAATGTGATCGAATTAAAATGATATACAGAGCTATTAATTAATGTCATACAATTAACTGCATAACTAATTTCACACATTACAACAATCAATCAATCCATATATCTTCACACCCATCTCTAATATTCTCACTCCCAAACTCACCCACTAGGTCATCAAATGTGTCAACATTTGGTATCCCTCTAGTAAATGGCTCACACTCAATTCTAATATCACCTAGCACATCATCACCAATAACATCATTATATTCTCTATTAGGCATTGATAACACTACCGACCAACCACAATGCATTGGGTCGTCTGTAATAACCCAAACCTTAAACAATATTTAACTATTAATTTAAGGCTTATTTACTATAGCACCCCCTGAAACTTCGGTCAAATCTCGCTTAACCCCCCCAAAGTTAAAATGGCCCACTTTATCCCCTTGATCGTGGTTTTGTGTTCCACTTAACCCCCCACCGTCAACACCATCCAAAAGACCGTCAAAAAAGCTGACGTGGCAGGGGCATTATGGTCAAATCATCCATGGTGCCCAATTGCTGACCCTATTCAGCATCCTACATGGCATAGTGGACCCCACATGCATTGAAAATCCTAATCTAAGGTGGAGACTTAAGGAGCGGACCCCAAATAACAATCTCCCCTCTTCTTCTTCGATAATAGGGTTGGTAAACCCAGAAAAATTACTTGCCACCATTTGAAGGATTTAGGGTTCCCCAAAGAAAAATCTCTCCATCTTTCTTCGATTAGAGGGTGTGAAGATGAGGAAAGAACCTCCAGGAGGAGAAGAGCTGGCCGTTGCAGCACCTCATTGCTACTGTGGGAGGCTTGCTCGGCTGCATACTTCTTAGACAGAGTCCAACCCACTTCGGAGGTTCTTTGTGTGTCCAAAGTCAGAGGTAGGTTTTGGATTTGCTAGTTTATCGAAAAGTGGACAAATTTTTTTGAGAATGTGATGGAATTGTTGTTTGAATGCAGAGGGGGAAAAACGGTTGTGGGTTTTTTGTATGGGTTGATATTGAAATGCCTCGCCGTGAGAGAGCTCTGATGGCTTGGCTGCTGAGGACAAAGAGAGAAGTTGAAGATCAGATTGTGCGTGCGAGAGCAAGAGAGAAGAAGTTGTGGATTGCTCTGTTTATTTCTTGGGCCTTTGTGTTTATGGTTTGGTTTGGCAATGTTGGGTAATGTAAGTTAGGCAATTAGTATGTTTGAAAGTTAGGCAATGTGGTATGTTTGAAAGTTAGGTAAGGTTGTGTAATGTACGTAGTTGAATGGCAAGTTAGGGAGATGAGAGCCTTATGTAATGGCTGTAGCATTTTGCAAATGTAATGGTTTCAAAGCCTTTTTGTAATGGTTAAGACTACAGACTTTTGTAAGCACCACTAATTCTGCAAACATTTAAGAGCTTTTAAAGTGCCATTGATTAATACATAAATTGTACAAAGTCTTGAACATATATTTCATATACATAACTCAAAATACTTTCTAAGCACATGTTACAAAAGACCTCATATGCACCTGTTTAATCCATGGAAATGCCAAATAGTTTGAACCCAAAAAAAAAGTAGACAATAAAATACCAAACAGACATTTCTACCCAATAACATATGCGTCTACCAACACACAGCAAAACATCAAAACAGAGGTGAGTTTTTCAATATCTCCATGGCTTAAACCTTCCCAGGAAGGCTTTCCTCTTAGCTGGAGACTTAAGCCTAACTTTCCTTTGTGGGGAAGCTTGTAAAGGCCGAGACAAATTTGGTTGTTCAGACTGGGAGGCTTGTTCAAACAAAGCAGCTTCAGACACTTGTTCAAACTGAGAAGCTTGAGATGGTTGTTCAAACTGAGATGCTTGACATGGTTGAGCTGGTTGAGGAGATGGTTGTTGAGCTTGGTTAGACTGAGATGGTTGAGATGGTTGAGCTGGTTGGTGAGATGGTTGAGGTGGTTGATGAGATGGTTGAGGAGCTTGGTCATGATTGGTCCTTTTTTTAGCCTTTGATATGATCTGAAAACATAACAGAGTTAGATTAACATGGCTGCTTTTGGATTAATATGTACAAATGAAGAGTTCCATAATGTTAATTGAATAAAAGTATCCCAAACTTACTGGCTGTTTCTGCCTTGATTGTCTTGTAACTCTTTGACTTGATCTCTTGCCTTGATGTGCTGTCTTCTTTTGCCTTTGTGATGGTACCTGGCAAACAAACATCACTGGGAAATCCATATCAGAATGCCAAACATACAAAACTTTTAAAATCACATGCTGTTGAATATACCTGGCTGCTACTCCCTGCTTCATTTACCCTTGGACATTTCCTCTTATTATGCCCTGGTTGCTTACATATGGAACATTTGATTTCCAAATTATACCTTGGCAAGTGTTTAGCTTTAGGATTAGAGCTTGAAGATGGTTCACCGACTGAGCTTATCCTAGATTTCTTTGGCCTCCCTGGCTGCTTATGAAATTTAGGTGGCAGCAAAGGTGGGAAATTTGATTTAGGCCACAAGTCTTGGCTTGGCATTGGATGAACCATGGGTTTGTAGGCTTTCATGAAGGCTTCTTTTTTGTAATAATCATGGACATAGCTGATGTGATTGCCATTTAACTGCCCAATGGCAGCACAAGCATGCTTACATGGGATCCCAGTTAGATCCCATTCCCTACATGAACAACTTCTGTTCCTCAAATCAACAACCACCTGAGTGCCTCCAAAACACTTGACCTCATATTTGCTCTCCCCAGCAAGCCTTGGAATGCACCAGGCTGACTGCTTCTTAAGCTTCTCCAGAGTTGCAAACACTCTTGGCCCCACATCATGATGCCATTTCTCCATAGCTTCTCGTCTAGTTGCCATCAACAACATGATGTAATACCTTATCCTCTCAAGCAATGTTATAATAGGCTTGTCTCTAGCATCAAGGATAGAACTGTTGAATGCCTCACACATGTTATTCAACAGAATGTCACACTTTGAGTGTGTTCTGAAGTGAGATCTACACCATTGCATTGGATCAAGCCGTGACAACCAATCAAAAGCTGGTCCTGACAAATCTTGGAGCTTTTTCATCTCAGCTTGAAACCAAGGTACAGTTGTACTTCTTGCAGCACCCTCCATGTGTTGTTTCAAAACTAATCCTCTATGCCCAGCAAGTATAAAATTGGCATGCAGATGTTTAAGGCAATACCTATGCTCAGAGTTTGGGAACATGTCACCCATTGCATCAATTAAGCCCTTTTGTCTATCTATAATGAACACATATCCATTGCTATTTTCAATGCCAAGATCAACAGCTAAAAGTTCTAAAAACCAAGTCCAAGTTGCATAATTCTCAGCCTCTGCCACTGCATAAGCTATTGGATACATGCCGTTGTTAGGATCAACACCAACAGCAGATAGTAATTGCCCAGGGTGTTGCCCTTTGATGTGACAAGCATCCAAACCAACAACTGGCCTCAAAGCATCAATAAATCCTTTCTTTGTAGCTGCCAAGCATATATAAATCCTTTCAAATCTGGATTTGTCACCCTCTAAATTGGACTTAATCTTGACAGTAGTGCCCACATTTGTCCTTTTTAGCTCCTCAACATAATCCCAAAGACTCTGAAACTATTTTGTGTAAGTGCCCTCACTTAAAGCAGTTGCCTTTTGCCTTGCTCTGTATATTTGTGATCTTGAAGCTATGACACATAGATCTTCATTCACCCTTTCCTTAAAAGCTCCTATATCCCAATTGATTATTCTAGACAGCTGTGTAGCATATCACTCTGCTAACCATGATGAGTTAGCATGGACATTGCGTTCAACAGTCCCACAAGTGTGCTCCTCTTCATAACTCTTAATTTGAACCATGCTACTTCCATTTACAGCTAAAGCATAAACAAACCATGGACATTTTCCATTCTTGATCCCATCACAAACTGCTCTAACCTTATCTTTATCATTCTTGGAGAACTTAATCTTCCTTATGTTGAACACTGAATAGTTTCTCACTGCTTTCCTAAATACATAGACACTGGGAAATCTTAGACCAAGCTTAAATATTAGGTTATTCAAATCTGTTTCAGGCCTAAAATCTTCAAACTTGGGTAGTTTCCTCTTCCTTTTTCTCATACGCAAATCAACCTCATCACATGAGCTACTATCCAAGCTATTAACATCACTTACAGCCATATCATCTGACTTCTCTCCTTCATCTGCAGCTGGATCAATATCTGGAGCATTGTGGTCAACATAGTTGTCAAATGCTCTATCATCCTTCTCCAGCAAGCGCTGTTCATATTCACTTTGCTCATACGCACTGTCATAAAATTCACTGTCTTCACTGCCTTCACTGTGTTCACTGTCTTCACTCTCATTTTCAGCCCGGTTGTCATTCTGTCCCTCTTCATATATAGTCTCATCCTCCACGTTGATCCCATCTGGAACAGTACCTTCATCACCATCCTCATCCACATTTATACCCTCAGGAACGGTGCCTTCATGCCTATCCTCAGCCACCTTTGAACCCTCATGTGCAGTGCCTTCATGCCTATCCTCAGCCACATTTGTACCCTCATGTGCAGTGCCTTCATGCCTATCCTCAGCCACATTTGTACCCTCATGTGCAGTGCCTTCATGGCTATCCTCAGCCACATTTGTACCCACAGGAATAGTACCTTCATCACCCTCTTCCTCCTCATCAACAGCAATGCCATCCTCCTCATCCTCCTCATACATACCCTCATAACCAGGCTGTTCAAATTCAGCAGTTAGGTTTCTTGCAATAGGACCCCTCTCCCTCCAAGCCACTGCAGATTCGTCCACATTAATAACAGTGGGGTGTTCCAAATAAATGACAATGACTCTTTGAAAGGTGACTATTGCTTTGTCATCTGCACAACATAACATAAAAAAACAAACTTTAACCACTGCCTAGTCATATGTATAGTTCAACCATTGCCTACTCATATGTATATTTTAACCACTGCCTACTCATGCTTGAAATATACTTTAACCACTGCCTAGTCATATGTATAGTTTAAAAAGGACAACACAACCACCAAACTACCAGTAAACAGACATGGAACAAGATTCAAACGCACCTAACATGTTTAAAGCACTAAAACAACCTTTAAACTACTAGTAAACAACAAAACATAACAGCAACACATAGGGGACCACAACACTTTTTTATTCCAGGCTAATCAAACCCAACAAAGCAAGCAGACAATAAAGAAGTTTCAACCTAGACCACACAATCTATCGCTTTCGTCGAATCCATTTCAAAAGCAAAGGGCCACTTACCATACTCGGGTTGAGAACCTCCTTTCTCTCTCGGTACCGTCATTGTCCTTTACCAATAGTACCCAAGATGTCGATTGTTCTGATTTCACTCTTCTGCAATCTCAGATGTTCGAATCTCTCTCTCTCTCTCTTCGATTATACAGTCCAAACCCTAATGCCCAAATTATATCGACTGATAAGAGATTTCACTCATCTACAATATTCGCTTCTTCTCAAATTTTCGAATCTCTCTCTCTCTCTTCGATTATACGTTCCTAACCCTAATCCCCAAATTATATCGACTGAGAAGGGGGTTCTTTTGCCAGACTTGATTTGTTTTTTTTTTTGGGTCAATAGACTATACAAACTCAGTCGCTTAGATTAGGATTTTCAACGCATGTGGGGTCCACTATGCCACGTAGGATGCTGAATAGGGTCAGCAATTGGGCACCATGGATGATTTGACCATAATGCCCCTGCCACGTCAGCTTTTTTGACAGTCTTTTGGATGGCGTTGATGGTGGGGGGTTAAGTGGAACACAAAACCACGATCAAGGGGGTAAAGTAGACCATTTTAACTTTGGGGGGGGGGTTAAGTGAGATTTGACCGAAGTTTCAGGGGGTTCTATAGTAAATAAGCCTTAATTTAATGAAGGAAAAGACTAAACTACCCTTGGATTATTTTAATTGGTTTAAAATTGGGAAATCCGCTTGTACCGTTGCGTAGAGCGCGATGAAACGAGTTCGTAGACACGTAGTGGACTCAAATCGGAGTTGTAACGAAGGAAATACGAGCAAAATAATTTGAGGGGCAGTTTGGTAATTTTGCAAACCAGATTTTTTTTAAAGTCTGATTCTTCTCTCCTTCTTCTTCTCCAGGCGACCAGACCCCCTCCCTTTTATTCTTTTCTCTTCCAGCCACCTCCAAACCACCACAACCACTAGCACATCCCACCCCAACCCACTAGACCGGCCAAGGAAGTAGGGCCACCACCGTAGCGACTCAGCCCAGCCGTCCTCCGCCTCCGCCGATGCCGCAGCCACCAAAAACAGCTCGGATTTGGCTGGTTTTCTCCAAATTTCAAGCCTCTCGTTCTCTCTCCTCTGACCACCAAATCAAGCAAGTAAGGTTTGGATTTCTAGCTATTTTTTCACGATCTAGCTGATGGTTGGGTAGGATTGGAGAGATTTTGAGGTTTGATAGGTTAAATTTCGAGTTCAATTCTGCTGACTTTGAGAGCTCAGTTTCAGCCACTTCCGGCCACTGTTTGGCCATAGTCCAAGAACAAAAGTGGTTCCAAACTAAGGGTTTTACCTAGGCTAGGAGTTTGGGCCGGCGGTTTTAAGATTTTTCGGCCGCCAAAATTACTATGCACACCCACGCGCTGCCAGCGCTTGGGTGGGGCGTGAGCCAGGTGTCGGGGACCACTCTTGGTCCTAGAATGATCCTCGTGTCCTCATGAGCACGTAGGAATTCGCAGATCTTAATTCGGAGAACGTTTGAACCCCGAATGGATCTCGCATAGTGTGCGATTTCCGGGTTCAATACGGTTGAACCGTTGGATCGTAGCCAAACTAGAATAATGTGATCTAGGTAATTTCAGGATCGTGTAGGATTCGACGGATTGGAAATCAGAGTCCCGGTTACTCTCCGAAAGTGCCAACCCTAGGGTTAGGATTATGGAAAATCGTTCGACCGTCCGATCGAGACCAAACTCTCAGGACATGTGTCCTAGGCATATTGGAACCTCTAGGAATGATCGGATCAGAATTTTGAGGTCATGGACCCCACGGGGTCCCGAGTTGACTTTTTGGGACCTTATTGCTTTCGAGTCCCTAGTTACTTCTAAGTCATTCCAAGTGAGAGGAAAGCTATTGTGGGCTTAGGAATGACCTTTAAAGTGAGGACGCACTTTTAGGAGCCGGGGGTCAGGGTTGTAATTTAATATTATTTTATTGAGCATATTTATTAATAAAATATATTAATGGTTATTCAGGCACCCGGGCAACAGGTGACCCGCAGGAGGGACCTTCGAAGGGTCCAGCTAGCTCAGATCACCAGTGAGTGGACCTTTTTGTTTTCATAAATGAATTTATGCAATTTAATCTATTATTTGATCTTGAATAAGTTTATTTAAAGAATTGATATTTCTATGAATCGATTTATTCCTTTTAAGTATTTCAATCTATATGCTGTTGAGTTGGATATCCTCAAAGCGTATAGGAAAAGGAAAATCTATTTTAATATCAAGTTTAATGGCAGCAGAGTTCAATGTTAAACATGAATTTTTTTATTAGTTAATCTTTTCAGGATTTTATATTTCTTTAAACCACCATAGGTACCCAAGCATAATAAAAGGTTGCCTCAGGTCAATTGTGTCCGGCACTTGCCAGGTGTCGGACAGGCGCAGGGTCCGGCTCGGATTCCAAAGTGGAATTTGGTCGGGTCCTGTCATCGTCAACATAAAATACTTGTTTGACTTAAGAAGCCATAACAAATTGGTCATTCCTATGTCCAATTTAACTCAGATCTACAAGGGTAAATCCAAGTTCGTCAACTACAAGGCCCGAAGTGTTATCTATCCAATCTTGTCCACAAGAGGGACTCTGGTGCATGCCAAAACACCAATAGAAGACTGCATCTCAATAGCAGCCTTGCCATGTGGTCTGCCACTTTTATTGAACTCAACCACAGGCTTAATCTTCTGAATTTTCCTCTTCACAACACTGCTCATTGTGTTGATACCGCAGGTGAATTTTGGCTCCTCAACAAATGTGGCTGTGCTGGGGTCTTTATCGGAAGTAGAAGAAAATCTCATCCTCTTCGAGGATTTGCTTTGAACTGATTTGCCTTCATCCATTTCAGCCTTCGAAATTGATTTGGCTTCATCCCTTTGAGCCTTTGAAACTGATTTGGCTTCAATTAGTTGAGCCTTTGAAACTAATTTGGCCTTTGACACTTGAGCTTCCTTGTTTTGAGATTTCGAAACTATTTTTAATTAATCTGCAAGGAAAACAACATCGGTTATTAAAAAAGAACGACGTAATAATAAAGAAACGACGTCCGAAAAAATACAGCTGTGATATTTAATTTAGGACGATGGTTGTAAAACAACACCGTCGTCGTAAATACAACACCATGACGGTAACACGAAAACAGCGACGTCCTATTAAACAGTCTCTCAAACCATGTATGGAAATAAGACGACGGTTTTATCTCGTTCATGACGTAAATGTTTATACACCGCGTCGGTTATTCAGCCTAAGAACCGACGTGGTTTAAAATTTACAATGTCAAACACAAAATACAACCGCCGTGTTACTGAGATGGGATACAAGAAAAACGGCAGTTCTTCTCCCACCAAACGACGGTTTTATCTTGTTTCCGTTGTATTAATTGTCACACCATGACGGTTATTAACCACCGTCGTGTAGTTTGCATTAAGTCGGATTTAACGACCGTCATGGTGTGTCGATTCTATCGTCGCATAGAATCGTTGCAAACAAGATAGAACTGTCGTCTTTTGACGTCGTGAGAGTGATGGACTAATGAATTTAGTTAAAACCAGTGAAAGATTTCCTCAATTTGACAGAATCTTGTTTCCAGACAACGACCGCTTTCAAATGAAATGTAAAAAAAGGGAAGAGATTGAGAAAAAACCTTTGGCATGCAAAGAAAGTTTCCTTCCGACGTAAGAAAATGGTGATTTGGAGACGATGACGAGATTCAGACGATGATTCTGCTTTTGGGAAATGAGAGGGAAACTGAGATATTTTATCGGTGAGAGAGAACGTAGAACATTAGGTCAGGTGACGAAAAGTTTATATATTTTCCCAAAGTTCAATACAATGAGGTTTTTATTAAAAACCGCCCTAGTATTTAGTTATAACGACGGTAAATAAGTTGAAACCGACGTGGTTATCACTACAGCCAAACGACTTTTGGAATTCCGATGTGGTTATGATGGCTCTTGTTTATCTAAACTGACGTTGTCCTTCGAAATTCAACAACTATTTATTTTAAGAAACCGACGTGGTTACTTTGGGTTCTGAAAACGACGTCGTTCTCTTTTTAATACACGACAAAAGTTTACTTTGCAGAAGTGAAAACAACGACGTTGATTAGTGAAATATGACGTCGCTATTTGTAATAGAACCGACGTGGATATTTACGATAATTTGTTTAAATATGATTTTTTTCACGTGTTTTTTAACTCTCAGTTTTCAATTAGGGTTCCAACTTCTTCTTGCCCTTGGCTCTGTCTCATCAACTTCTAAAAAATTGTCTTTTTGAAACCAAATGTTTTTAGTTGCGTTTTCTGCTTTATTTCACTCACAAGACCAAGCATGGGGAATTTCTTTGTATAAATTATCTTTGGTTTGCATAATGATTCCTCACAAGACCAAGCATGGTGCACTTGCCCGTTTGAAGGCATATGAGGGTGTTCCACCTCCTTATAATAAGATAAAGAGGATGGACATTTGTTGCGTCGATTCAGCTGCATCAAAATAGATTCAGCTGCATCCTCAACTTGTGATACTCGCAAGTGCACGAGCCGTTCGGTAGTATAGCATATGTAAGTGCGAGGTCGATTCCACAGGGATTGGTGATTGAATAATCTAATTCAGTTTTCCTACACAAAATAGAAAAAACAAGAAAGAAAATAAATAAAAAAAGAAAGAAAGAAAATAAAATAACTCAAGCAGATAAGTTCTCAAGTTCAATTAGATTAACGGATTGATTCTAGCTAAGGTATGATTAAGCCATGGTGTTTGGTCCTAACTTTGTATTCCTAATTCCCTAATTTGATCATCTGTTGTCTAACCTAAACTAAGCATTAGGAATGCATTAAGCATAGAAGAACATTTTAAACAACCAAGTATGTATCTAATCCCTGTTGTCGAATGTCTATATATACTCTTCCTATTCATAGTTCAATTCGAATTAAAGCATGGTGTCTACTCTGAATTCAACCCAAGATAGCTAATATGCAAGCCTAAATGGTGATCAATCATTCAAACTAGCATATTAACTTATAAGCATAATGAATAAGAACAAAAACCATAATTGAAACTTGGAAACAAATCAAACTTGAAACTAAAGAAAAGAATTTACATAACAATGAAAAGTAAAGTGGAACTAAGAAAAACTTCAGGAGAATTTCAGCACAAAGATTTCATTACAACAATTGAAAACTAGAAAGAGAAACTAAGAGAATTTAAGGGAGAGAATGGAGGGGAGCTCTAGAGAAGTGTTTGAGAGCTCCCCCCTTTGGGAGTGTGTTTTGAAGCTTGAAGACTTCTCTATTTATAGGGCTAAGAGGGAGGAACATCATGATGAATTCCAACACCACCATTCCTCTTTTAATACAATCCATAACTCCCACTTCATCTTGTCTATGTTAGTGTGATTGGAATCAATTCCATCCCATACTTCTTTTGCTGCACCTCAAGCTTTCTTCACATGGGATTTCAAAGGTGTTCAATTGTGGCTGCCTTTTGCTGCCAACCCATGTGGGTTTTCTTTTGGTTGCTGGAAAAACCGATTCTTCTGAACCAGGCTTGGTGTATGAAGGCCTGAGGTTTCAATATGTATCTAATGGGGATCACAATTGGATATGTCATAATAGACACCCATTGGAACAACTTTTATGAAGAATGTATTCCCATATGAGTAGTACAAGTGTACGTTTTGGGCCTTGCAAGTTGACTGCTGAAAATAGACTCGAATTGACTCATGGTGTGCATTTTGATGGGCCCACGGATTGGGGTTGGCTTCATCAATTTATACATTTGAGCAGTCCATCTTGCAGTTCAGAATCTCTTCTTTCCAACCACATATTAATTGGGCCAATACAAGTTGGGAGGAGGAAGTTAAGGCCGAAACAAATTGCTAACTCAATCTGCTCGTTTTTGCACCATTTTACATCTTTTCCTATCCAAATCCACCATTGCTACCTAAGGCCCAATGAACTGAATGATAAACAGAAAAAGGATTAAAAGCACAAGTTTAACTCAATAACATAACCAAATCATAAACTAGAGGGGTACAAAATGATATACAATTATGAACTGATCAAATACCCCCATACCTAGATTTTGCTAGTCCTCGAGCAAAACAACACAAAACAAAGTTAAAAACAAAACAAGAAGTTAATTAGACCACTTTCGTAGGTAACTCGATTGCATTGAGCGCATGCAACAAGCCTTTAAACCTCTAGGCATCCCTAGTAGGAGGAGTTGTGTCTCCTAAGGGTTTAACAGATACGATACCCGCAAACATTTTAGTAAGTCTACAAAACAAAGTAGTTAGAAAACTTATTAGATTTGTTAGTCCTTAAGCAAAATAAAAGAAAAACAAAAACAAAAACCCAAAATAAAAATAATTACAAAATAAAAAACAAACACAAAAACAAAAATAATTACAAAAACAAAAACAAAAATAATTACAAAAACAAAAAAACCAAATTCAAAACAAATTTTTTTTTTTCCGAATATTTTCTGAAGAGAAATGACTCATGCACATGACTCAAAAGTTTTAACAATAAAAGCTCAGTTTTGGTCAATATTTACAGGGTGGCAAAGTTCAAAACACAACATGCTCAAAGTGTAGTAGTGTGATAGCCAAATGCAACAAATTCCCCAATCTTAGTTTTCACACAATTTCAAAAATCATACAAAGCACAAGCTCAACTTCAAATCTCACCAAAGTTGTCCTGTCACAAATGAATCACTCAGAACAAGGCTACAATGCATCAGTCAGTTATAAACATGAGATTAGAGTTAAACAATAAAGGACTTAACTCAAAATAGGAAGATGAAGAACTTGCATTAATATGATCTCAAGAAGGATGCCAAACACTTAAAAGTAAGAAAATGCAAGCAATTCAACCACATGACATTTAAGATCAATTTAGGTCTTTAATATAGGTTGTAATGGGGCCAAGGATATAAGGTGAATAAGAAATGAAAAGTATGGATAATACAAAGTCCAAGGAACTCGCAATGTAAGAGCATAAAATAATTGTTTACAAGACTTCGAATCATCATGATTAGATTTTTTTTTCTTTTTTTTCTTTTACATGATCAAAACTCCTTATACCTTCATTTACATTGATTCATACTCCTTTCCTTTAATTGAACAAACACCAATTTATTTTGAGACCAATAAAGAAACCCAAAAACGAAATTTCATTCAACCAGCACATAATCACAACTTTTCTCTTTTCTTTCACCAATTGTGTGATTTTTTAATTTATTATTATTATTATTATTTTTTAGAACTGTAACTCCCTTTCCCAAACTTAGTGTGAAAAACACATCCCCAATTAAAGCTCATGAGTTCCTTAGAAAGGTAAATATTTGTTTTTCGAGCTAAGGCAAGGAAATAAAATTGGTAAATGAAAGAAAAGGTTTACATGTAGGCTCAAAATAGTTAACAATGGAAAATCATGCTTAAGGATGCATAAGGTTAGCTTGAAAGGCACAAACGATCCAGAGAGGGCCTTAATATCACTTCTTAAATGTCATGAAATCAAATTGCATAAGAATGAATGACTTTTAAGTGTTCAACCAAATCAATGAATAATGAGATTAAACAACAACTTTGATGACAAGAAAATAAGAGTATGTGTATAACACTCATGAAATGAAGCACAAGGCTCAAAAGCTCACATTATATGGTTATATAAGTCTAATTTATGCTTGATACAATTCTTTGGGTCATGCAAATCCTTTAATTGGAAAATTATGAAATAAATGGCAAGTGCAAAGGTTTCGAACATATCATGCTAGAATGATGCCAAATTTTTTTTTTTTATATTTATTTTTTATAAAATGAAATCCAATTTTCATTTAAGTCATGCAAACATTTATCACAATCTCATCATTTGTGTTCGGAAAGTGACTCAAAAATAAAAACAAAACAAGACTCAAAATAAAAGGATAAAAAAAATAAAATTAAATAAAATTAAAAAAATTAAAAAAAAAATTACTTACTAAACTCCAATCCCCCCAAACCTAGAAATGAGCATTGTCCTCAATGTTTAAAATTTAGGCACAAGCAATGTCATAATAACAAATGAAGGTATTAAAGCAAATAAAAATCACAAAACACACAAGAATACAAAAATAAAATAATTATAAAATAAAAATTACAAAACAAAAAAACAAATAAAAAAAATACGAAACAGTAAAACACTCAAAACAGTAAGCCCTAAAGAGACAGCCTTACGCAAACTAAAACCCAAACGATTGAAAGCCCAACCCAAAAGAAAGTGAACCCACTTTGAAACCTAAACAACGGTGAAAACCCGACCCACAATGAAATCCGAAGCCCACACATTTTAAAATTTTTGATTTTTGATTTTTTTATTGTATTTTTATTTTTTAAGATGACACGTGAATTGGGAGCGCAAAGGCAGGATTTTTGAAAAGAGAGAATGTGGTCCCTGATGTCTCGGCTCATGTGAGTCACGGGCAACAAAGTGAGGGACGTGTCACATGCAGAGGCCCCTTACACATTCCCAAGCCAGAATTATTGGCCTCTTGGGTGAAGTGGGATGACTTTTTCACTTTGAAGGTGGTGAAAGGTGAAAATGCAATTAAGGGGGGGTTGGGGAACGGGTGCGGCGACAAATAGAGATAAGCCGTAAGGGCCGCGCAGAACTCAGAAGCGCAGTGGCTAGGGTTAAGCAGAAACTAAGTCTATAAAAGAGAAAGAGAAAGAGGGGGGAAAACACACAAACTCAGAAACACACAAAAGAGAAAAGAAAGAAGAAAAGAAAGTGAGAAATCAAATGGCCTCTTCCTACCCATTTTCGTTGGATCTCAACCTAGCTCCACCGACTCAGACACGGGGCCAAGCAGCGACACCAGTATGAATGCCCTACTTTGCCTCTGCACAGGGGCCTGTGACAGTAACTGACTCAATACTCGTGGACAATGATGTTGCCCTTGGAGTGGCTAGAAATTTAGTGACTCCTGAAGATACACGTGTGTTGGAGACAAGGGATGACAACCGGGTCTTGAGCGATGCCCTGACACTAAGCGTGCAAAGTACGACAACAGTCGCAAGTTTGGGTCATCCCCTACTTGCGAAGTCCCATGAGGTAGAGGTGCTAAAAGGTCAGTTGGCGGCAGAGCGAAGTATGGTTGAAGTGTATCAGAGTGCTATAAAAAGTTTGAAAAGAGAGAGGGCAAGGATAGTGGAGGTGAATCGACACCAGCTAAAAGTATTACGGGACGAGAATAAAAACCTATCAAAGATGGTAGAGTTGTACTCTCGAGACATGTGTAAGCAGCTGGAGGACCTAGACCGACCGGGTAAACGCAAGCAAGCAGATCGCGAGAGAAGTTACGCTCAAGCTAGGAGTGCGATCTTTGGGAGCTCGAGTGATGAGCCCCAAGAGGCTGTGCATGAAAGCCCAGAAGAGGACATCCAGAGGGCCAAACTAAAGGCTCCTATGGTCGAAACACCGAGTACTGTGAAAAAGTGATTTCTAATGTATTGTTGGTGTGCCTGTTTGTTTCGCCTTTCCCTTGTATATATATATATATATATATATTTTTTTTTTCAGAAATAAAAGAGTCAAGTTGCAAAAGAAAAAGACAAAGAAAGCAGCGTTCCTAAACTTAAACAGAACAAAACACACATAAAGAAAAAAAACAACTAGATAGGACATGCTAAACACAATGCACTAGAAAACAGGGAGGAAAAGAAAGTAAAGTGAAAGTAGAAATGCTCCCCCGTAATGGATGCGAACGGCAAATTGCTCGTGAAGCGAAGGGATCGAGAGAAAAGGGCAAACAGCTGGACCGCAAATCCATCATCAGCAGATGTCTATTTAAACCACGCCTCGGTAAGCTGATGATACCCTGCATTTCTTCCTGCAAACTCAAGGAAAACCATCAAATAATCCAGAAAAAAAAACAATGCCATCCTCAACTACTCCCATTGATGACCTCAACCTTGAGTTATCACTTGCACCACCGAATGCCCAAATAAGGGCTCCTCCAAACCCTGTCTTCCCAAATTCCTCTTATCATCATGGGTCGGCCTCAAATTTCTCTGAGGCGGTGCCGATTAGAGCTGTACTGCCGGAAGGCATGACTGTGAGAAGACTCACACCGGCGGTTCATCTGCATGTGGCACAGCGGTCAGACAAGGTGGCAGTGGAGGAGTCCCACACTTTAACTGTGCAACACGCGGTCTCCACCACAAATCTAGGCTTGCGCCTACTAGCGAGGATGTGGGAGTGTGCAGCGCTGAGCAAGGAAGTGGCTACCTTGAAAGCTCAAGTGGCAAACTTGCATAAGCGGCTCTACAGTGCCAACAAGCATGTAGAAATGCTGCAAAAGAGAAATGAAGACCATGTAGAGCTGCTACAGATTCTACAAGTAAGAGCAAATAGAGGCATGCCATGATGATGAGGATGAAGATGATGAAGACGTTGTTGTTGTTTTTAATTTACTTGAATGTTTTTTTTTTTTTAAATGCAATGTTTGAAGTGAAATAAAGTTTGTTTTTAACACTTAGAGAAAAAAAACTAACTAACTAACCACACCACGTAAAAAAAAAAAAAACAGACTTAACAAAAATAACCAAAAATAAATAAATTTTTTAAAAAAACTTATTTTAAAAAAGACACACGAATATACAAGCACCTCACGGATGACCAGTTAAGGGCCTCAGAAAACACAGCCAGGGGATCCGGGAAGGTTGGAGGGGTCACAATGGTCCCGCTTAAAACCCAAACTTCTTAGACACCGAAGGTGTCACCTAAAGAACTCCCAGACACTGTATTGACGGAGGTGCTCACTGGGGTTACCAAAAGTTAGCTTATATGAAAAAAAATCTTTTATTTATTTTATTTTATTTTATTTTATTTTTGTTTTTATAAAAAGAAACAGAAACTTAAAATTACTAAAATAAAAACAAAACAAGTAAAGAGAAAGGATTGAAATGCTCCCCGTTGAAGCGATTAGGTCGAGCATTGATGCACTTGGAGGTCGCGACTTCTTCCACTGCTCCACACTTCCCATTCTTATGATTGAGGTTGCCATCTCTCTCCATTTTTATTGAGCTATCCAAAATTGCTAAAACAAACACAGAAAACTTGAAACAGAATTAAAGGATTAGGAAATAAAAACTAAAATGAAAAGGAAAATCAACACACGTCCAATTTCATGCTTCAAAGTAACAAGCAACAAAGTAAATCAAACTAGCTTATGAAGTTCGTTCTTTCTCAAATATGATTATCCAAATGGTGTGTGGTTCTAATCAAGTACTCATAAAAAGCATTTAGCTATGGTGTTTAGTCTAAACACAAATTCCGAACCCATTAAGAACAAGAAGAACAATAGAGAACTAAGTAGACTTTAAACATGGTGTTTGTCTTCAATATCTACCCATTCATTCACTAATTAGTCCAAGAGTCATATGGTGTATATGTAAACTTGAACAAGATATTTAATTAAGAGCAAGTGAATGAAACCATAAACTAGAAATAATCAACATGCTACTTGAACCTTTTTTTTTTTTTTTATGTATTGTGTAAGCTGGGACTCAAACCCAATTCTCTTGCTTGTCAGGCAATTGTCCTTGTCCGTTGGACTTCAAACACAACTTGTCAATTAACGTCATTCAATTTAAAACATGAAACTGTCCAGTTATAAAAATAACGTCGATTCAACTGCACCAAAATGGATTCAGCTGCATCCTCAACTTGTGATACTCGCAAGTGCATGAGCTGTTCGGTAGTATAGCATATGTAAGTGCGAGGTCGATTCCACAGGGATTGGTGATTGAATAATCCAATTCAGTTTTCCTACACAAAACAGAAAAAACAAGAAAGAAAATAAATAAATAAAGAAAGAAAGAAAATAAAATAACTCAAGCAGATAAGTTCCCAAGTTCAATTAGATTAACGGATTGATTTTAGCTAAGGTATGATTAAGCCATGGTGTTTGGTCCTAACCTTGTATTCCTAATTCCCTAATTTGATCATCTGTTGTCTAACCTAAACTAAGCATTAGGAATCCATTAAGCATAGAAGAACATTTTAAACAACCAAGTATGTATCTAATCCCTGTTGTCGAATGTCCATACATACTCTTCCTATTCATTGTTCAATTTGAATTAAAGCATGGTGTCTACTCTTAATTCAAACCAAGATAGCTAACATGCAAGCCTAAATGGTGATCAATCATTCAAACTAGCATATTAACTTATAAGCATAATGAATAAGAACAAAAACCATAATTGAAACTTGGAAACTAATAAAACTTAAAACTAAAGAAAAGAATTTACATAACAATGAAAAGTAAAGTGGAACTAAGAAAAACTTAAGGAGAATTTCAGCACAAAGATTTCATTACAACAATTGAAAACTAGAAAGAGAAACTAAGAGAATTTAAGGGAGAGAATGGAGGGGAGCTCTAGAGAAGTGTTTGAGAGCTCCCCCCTTTGGGGATGTGTTTTGAAGCTTGAAGACTTCTCTATTTATAGGGTTAAGAGGGAGGAACATCATGATGAATTCTAACACCACCATTCCTCTTTTAATACAATCCATAACTCCCATTTCATCTTGTCTATGTTAGTGTGGTTGGAATCAATTCTATCCCATACTTCTTTTGCTACACCTCAAGCTTTCTTCACATGGGATTTCAAAGGTGTTCAATTGTGGCTGCCTTTTGCTGCCAACCCATGTGGGTTTTCTTTTGGTTGCTGGAAAAAACGATTCTTCTGAACCAGGCTTGGTGTAGGAAGGCCTGAGGTTTTAATATGTATCCAATGGGGGCTCAAAATTGGATATGTCATAATAGACACCCATTGGAACAACTTTTATGAAGAATGTATTCCCATATGAGTAGTACAAGTGTATGTTTTGGGCCTTGCAAGTTGACTGCTAAAAATAGACTGGAATTGACTCATGGTGTGCATTTTGATGGGCCCACGAATTGGGCTTTGCTTCATCAATTGATACGTTTGAGCAGTCCATCTTGCAGTTTAGAATCTCTTCTTTCCAACCACATATTAATTGTGCCAATACAAGTTGGGAGGAGGAAGTTTAGGCCGAAACAAATTGCTAACTCAGTCTGCTCGTTTTTGCACCATTTTGCATTTTTTCCTATCCAAAGCCACCATTGCTACCTAAGGCCCAATGAACTGAATGATAAACAGAAAAAGGATTAAAAGCACAAGTTTAACTCAATAACATAACCAAATCATAAGCTAGAGGGGTACAAAATGATATACAATTATGAACTGATCATCATTCCTGATGCTCTTAAGTGAGCTTTTCACACTTTGTTGATTTTGATTATCTGAAATTATTGCTTTCATCTGATCCGTAGAGATTTGCCTTTTAAATATTGCTCCTATTAAATATTGATTTGTGGCTGTGCAGGAGCTTGAGAACAAGAGGAAGGAGAGGGCCCAGCTTGCATATGAGAGGAAGAAACAGTTGAACAAGCTGAGGGTGAAGGCAGAAAAGAAACCACGATGTATTTGCCTTTTAAATATTGATCAATAGAGATTTGCCTTTTAAGACGAAAATGTTGTTGAGGATTGACAATTAAATTTTGTTTTGTGTTAAGAAAGATATTACCAAAATAAAATAAACATTAATTAATTTAGATATTTATAAATAAACAAAATCCTAGACATGTATTTATAAAAAAAACCCAAACACTATTTAAACATAGAAACACACCCAAAATCAACCCCACAATCAACAATTGTATATTTTTTGGGTGTGTTTATAAATGGGTTTTTAGTGTGTGTAATGATGGGTTTTGGGTATGTTTATAAAGTGTTTTGGGTGTTGGGTTTTTTTATAATTTCAGCTCCCATTTTGGGTGTTTTAGTGAAACTCCCTAATTAATTTTAAAAAGCAATAAAAATAAGACGGCGGTTTACAGAGAAGGCAGACGTATAAATAGAAAAAATACGACGGTAATTTGAACTTAGTACATGGTAAATAAATACGACAGTAGTGTTGTAGGTACCGTCGTAGTACACTCCAAAATAATAAGTCGATAAATTAATCTCTCGCGTCATGGTACATTGATTTAACACGTCATTTTTTTGTAATATACCGACGTGGATTCCATTAAATTATACGACGTGGATTCCATTAAAGAATAACCGACGTGATTTTGTACAATGAGACGGCAGTATGTGTATAAGGACCGCCGTGGGTTTTAGAGATTTATTGTATAAATTTGACACTTTCTTTCAGTTTCAGTTTTCATTTAGGGTTCCAAGTTCTTCTGACCTCTCTGGAGGCTCGTCTTCCTCTCTCACATACACACATACATCATCACTCTCTCTCACATCTCAAAGACAATAATTTGGATGTTAATGATGTATGCGTTTTGGTGTATCTCAAAGACACAAAAACGCACACATCATTAACTTTCAAAACATTGTCTTTCTCAAAGTTTGTAGTGGTCAGTTCAGTTTTGGTTTCTTTTTGAATTTTGTGTATTTAAAACATTGTCTTTCTCACTTTGGTGGTTCGATTATGATCAAGATCCAAAGATCTCAATGGTATATCATACATCTTGGGATCTCATTTTAATTTTCGTAGGCTACCAAAATTAAAAAATAATTACATCTTAAAAAGAAATAAAAATTAAGACGGCGGTTTACAGAGAAGGCACCGTCGTAGTATACCGACGTGGATTCCATTATATTATACGACGCGGACTAAGAACAGTTGGTCGTGTTTGGTTAGGAGTTAACACGGCAGGTTTTTTAGTGAACTGTCGTCTTTATTTTCTACGTCGGTGGATTCATGCCTGCTGTCGTTGTTTTTTGGTCAGATTTTAACTCTGAAGAAAACCTTTTTAATAAGACGACGCTTTTTTATTTGTGTGTGTCGTTTAAAAAAAATATTCAACAGTACCTCCATTTTTTAGTTGTTTAAGGCACTTATCCACGACGGTTTTTTGTTACCATTGTCTTTTTAAACACAACAACAGTTTTTTGTTCTGCCATCGTCTTTTTCTGGTCGTCTTTTTCACTTTTTGTAGTAGTGACAACTCATTTAATATGCAATACTTTTCTTCCTCATTAATCATCAATGCTTTTAATTTAGTACATTCATCGTTTGCTTATGTAGTTTTGTTATTTACCAAATCATACTTTTTAGATCACCGCATAGACTAAAATTCAAGAATGAATTACTGTTTTGTGGTCTATTTGTCTGTAACTTTTTCCCCTTCTTTTTCAATCATGCAGGGCACCGTTTCTATTTTGTTGATTACAGCAACTTATTCTCTCGGATAAATGATAATTCAATCCTAAAAAGTAACAATCTGCATATACATACAAATATTTGTTTTTTTTTTTAATGTCATTTTCAGTATTTCAGGTTTTACACATTCTAATAATCTTATGATGCTACATCATTTTTGTAACTAAACGTTTAGGAATATTATTAAATTGTTATATTTACAGGTGAACTTTTTTAGGAAATATCCATTTTTCAAGGGAGACTCTACCCATTTTTCGGCAGAAATGTCAAACCCTTACGTAATTTTAACTTGAAATAAGGGCAAAAGACATTTTAGTCATATGTGCCTAACACATAAAAGAATTGAAAGCTTAAGGATTATATTTACATCCTTTTATTCAATTTTTCTTCAATACATCCAACCATAATTATTTTACCTCTTTTCAACTTTTCCTTTAGATGGACACAGAATTTAAAATATGTTTACTTTGTGTTACTTCAATTGGAAAACCATCTACAACTTGCTCATTAGTTCTCTTACTCCAACATTAAAGTTTGTATTCTCTCTTTTACAATTCACTCATCTCATTAAAATACATATTACATACATAATATTCAATTATTCATATCTTAAAAGAAAAGAAAAACATCGAGTTCTTATTTAATTTAGTTACTTTGTGTTTCTTTGATTGGAAAACCATTTATAACTTTCTTATTAAATTGTTAAACTATATTATTCCTGTTTATACATAATTAGATGTTTATGATTATTGTCCTAACTCAATTTTCCCCATTCATCTACATTAACACTTGCTATTTTCCCTCTTCTTTTTTTTATAACAAAGTCAAGACCTCCATCAAAGAGAAGAAAAGTCATGAAGAAATTGCAAAACAAAGCCCAACCAATTAAACAACATGCTACTCAGAACTATCCAAGTTTTGCTATTTTAATAGCTGCTTCCCACTATTAACATCTCAATGTATATACAAACATGTATTTTAACATGACAAGTAGCTTGTAAAATATGTTATTACTTCCTTTTTTGCCACTTATACTTTCTTAGTTAAGTATAATGCTACAAGTTAAATCTCATTGTATATATAAACAATTTTATTTTGTCTGCGTAATTTCAAAACCCGCAGCATCACGCGGGCTTTTTTGCTAGTTATCATACTATTTCTCATACAATTCTTATATCCTGTTATTATTTCCTTTCCTACTTTCCAAGCCTTTGGTAAATAAACATAAATAAAATTTAATCAAAATATTTGAATTCGAATATTTAGGCATGGAAAGTAATAATCATAAGTAAATCATTCAAGATCAATTCATGAAACTTTAATTGCATAAATCCATTTATAAAACAAAAGTCCACTCACTGGGTGTCCGAGCTAGCTTGACACTTTGTGGGTCCTTCCTACGGGTTCGAAGAAGCCCGAGTATCTATTTAAGAAATTATAAACATTTAATTAATAAAATTGCTCAACCATGGATATTTAATCAATACCCTGACCCCCGGCCTCCAACAGTGCGTGTAAGTAATTTAGGAATGTTCCTAGGCCCATTTTCAACCTTTCTAACAGGTGGAATGGTCTGAAAAGACCAGAGATTCAATAAGCAATAAATTCCCATAATGGTCAAGCCGGTACCCCGTGGAGTCCACGACCTCCAATCACCAATCCAGGAGTTCCTATAGGTTCAACACACTTTTCTAAACCTACCCTGCAAGTTTGGTCCAAATTGAACGGTCGAATCGCTCATGATCGTACGATCAGATGGTTATCGTAAAACCAAACTTTAAATTATTGAATCAGAACATCTAGGGCTCCGATTCATGATCCGCGAAATCCTACCAAAACGCATAAATTTCTCCTAATTAACACAACCAACAGCTAGATCACATCGAGAGGATAGAAAACCATACCTAATTCGAAAGATTTGGTGGCCAGAAGTGGGAGAACGAGCTCCCGAAAGATTTCAAAACATTGTCAGAACTGGACTGTTTTGTGTCTGTTTCTGGCGACCACAATGGCAGATTGAGGTGGTAGAGGGCTAGGGTTGTAAAAGGGAAGTGAGGTAGTTCGTTTGGGACCAGTGCCGCCAAGAACGGTGGCCGGAGGTGGCTGCGGTGACGTGGTGAAGGTGTTATCGTGAGAGAGAGAAAAAAAAAATGGGGGCAGGGGAGAGAGAGAGAGAGATAGAGAGAAGGAAATCTGGTTTTTAAAAAAAAAAACAATTTCGAGTTATTTACGGTTATGCCACTGAGTGTATTTTGATCGTATCTTCCTCGTTACAACTCCGATTCGAGCCCACTACATGTCTACGGACTCATCTCGACGTGCTCTACGCAACAGTACAATTGAAATTCCCAAATTCCTTCCTGAACAAAAAGCCAACTTTTAGACTATTGAAATATTCCCGGGGTAAAATTGTCTTTTACTTTAATAAATTAATATTTAAAAATTGATTTAGGATCGGGTAATTACAATCTACCCCCCTTATAAAAATTTCGTCCTCGAAATTTCATACATGTCACTTGAAGAGGTAAGGGTACTGGGGCCGCATCTGCTCTTCGGGTTCCCAAGTGGCCTCTTCCATCGTGTGACTCCTTCACAGAACTTTCACTAGTGGAATCTCTCTAGAATGTAGTACTTGTATCTTCCAATCCAAAATCTGAACGGGTTGCTCCACATAACTCAAATCGTCCTTCAATTCTATTGGTTGCGACTATAAAACATGAGAAGGATCTGAAATATACTTCCAAAGCATGGAGACGTGAAATACGTCATGTAATCGAGAAAGTTCCGAAGGCAAAGCAAATCTGTAGGCTACTGGGCCCACACGCTCCAAAATCTGGTATGGCCCAATGTAACGAGGGCTTAACTTTCCCCATTTTCGGAATCTCACCACACCTTTCCAAGGCGACAACTTTAAGAACACCCAGTCACCAACTTCAAACTGAAGTCCTTCCTTCTATTGTCGGCATAACTCTTTTGTCGATCCTGGGCTGCTTGAGTCTTTCTCTGATCAATTTAACCTGTTTCTTTGTCGCTTCAATGTCTTCAGCTACTTCCAATCTTTGCTCACCAACGTCATCCTAATAAATTGGAGTTCTACACTGCCTTCCATACAAGGCATCGTAGGGTGACATCCCGATGCTTGATTGATAACTATTATTATACGCAAACTCCGTGAGATGCAGTTTATCATCCCAATCTCCTCGAAACTATAGCGCACAAACTCTTAGCATATCCTCCATGGGTTGGATCTTTCTTTCTGATTGTCCATCAGTCTGGGGATGAAATGTAGTACTAAATCACAATTGGGTCCCAAAAGTTTCATGTAACTTGTGTCCAACAACGGGATGCAAACCGAGGATCTCTGTCAGACACGATTGACACTGGCACCCCATGCAATCTCACAATTTCAGCAATAAAATTTTTGGCCAGTTTATTCAGAGTATAAGTTGCTTTCACCAGCAGAAAATGAGTGGACTTGGTGAGTCGATCCACTATTACCCAAACTCCGTCATGATTGCTCCGTGTCTGAGGAAGTTTGAACACGAAGTCTATAGTAATGTGCTTCCACTTCCACTCTGGGATCGGAAGTGGTTGCAGCAACCCCGATTGTTTTTGTCGTTCTGCCTTGACTTGCTGACAAACTAAACACTTACTGACATATTCTGCTATTTCCCTCTTCATGAATGGCCACCAATAATGCTCCCTCAGAGTACGGTACATTTTCGTGCTGCTAGGATGCATAACGAAGGCCGAACAATGGGCCTCCTCAAGAATTTCCCTTTTTAGAGCTTCATCCCCAGGTACATACAATCTTGTTCGTACCATCAAAGCTCCATCATCCCTCACCGAATAATCTGTCCTTGAACCATTCTCGACTTCCAACCTTAACGTGCAAATTAACGGATCCTGTAACTAGGCTTCAATAATTCGTTCCACTAACACTAGTCTTACATAGAAAGTAGCAAGCAAAGCTCCTTGATCATCCAAACTTAACCTAACTCTCGACTTCCTTAACTCAACCAATAATGGAAGATATTTCCCTCGGAGATGAGCCAAGGATCCAGACGACTTCTTGCTAAGAGCATCAGCCACAACATTTGGTCTCCCAGGATGACGTTCAATGGTACAGTCATAGTCCTTTATCAATTCTAACCACCTCCTTTGTCTCAAGTTCAATTCCTTTCGGGTGAATAAATACTTTAAACTTTTATGATCCGTGAAAATTTGACACGTTTCCCAATAAAGATAATGTCGCCAAATCTTTAGGGCGAACACTACTGCAGCAAGTTCCAGATCATGAGTGGGATAATTCAACTCATGCTTCTTGAGTTTCCTAGAAGCATAAGTGATTACCTAACCATGCTGCATCAGAACAAAACCTAACCCATGTTGTGATGCATCACTGTAGATAACAAAGTTTCCACTGTCATTAGGAAGTGTCAATACTAGAGCAGTTGTCAACATGGTTTTGAGTTCATTGAAGCTTTCTTCACACCCATTCGTCCATTCAAACTTAACTCATTTTCTTGTCAAGCGAGTGAGAGGTGTTGCCATAGCAGAGAAACCCTCCACGAAGCGACGATAATACCCTGCTAACCCCAGAAAACTTCGTACCTCAGTCACATTAGTTGGTCGCGGCCATTTTACCACTGCTTCCACCTTTTGGGGATCCACATAAATACCTTCTGCAGAAATCACGTGCCCCAAGAAACTCACTATGTCCAACTAAAATTGACATTTGCTGAACTTTGCATACAACTGCCTCCTCCTTAGAGTTCTCAGCACAATTTTCAAGTGCTTCATATGCACCTTTTGACTTTTAGAATACATGAGAATGTCGTCTATGAATACTCTGTTCATGAGATCCATAAACGCTGCTGGCGCATTAGTCAGCCCAAAAGGCATCACCAAAAATTCATAATGGCCATATCTCGTTCGAAAATCCGTCTTAGGTACGTCCTCTTCCGTGATCCGCAATTGGTGATAGCCTGATCTCAAATCAATCTTAGAAAATACTTTAGCACCCTTCAACTTATCGAACAAGTCGTACATACGGGGCAATGAATATCGATTATGTACTGTAACCTTGTTCAACTGTCTATAATCAATACATAACCTCATGGTGCCATCCTTCTTCTTTACAAACAGAACTGGTGCACCCCAAGGAGAAAAACTGGGTCGGATGAAACCCTTGTCCACTAACTCCTGCAACTGAGTTTTCAATTCTCTCAATTCCGCTGGTGCCATTCTGTACGGCGCCTGAGAAATAGGAAATTCAATCTCCCGCTCAGGAGGTAATCCAGGAAGATCTTCTGGGAATACATCCGGAAACTCTTGTACCACCATAATATCTTCCAACCGCAATCCATTATCTTGTGTGTCAATCACATGACCCAAGTATCCTGAGCATCCCTTTCTAAGTAACCGTCTCGCTGTCATGGCAGAAATGAAGCAAGATGGAAGAACCCTTCGCTCCCCATAGAAAGTCACCTCAGGTCGTCTGGGACTACAGAATATTACCTCCTTTCGGAAACAATCAACTGAAGCACGATGCTTGGCTAACCAATCCATGCCCAGAATAACATCCAAATCCACAATATCCAAAGGAATTAAGTCCGCCTCTAAAAACACATTTCCTACTAAAACCAAACTATTCCTGTATACCATACCCGCCATAAAAACATCTCCTGTGGGTACACACAAAGCTGTAAGTCTCACATCCGCATTATGGGCAAAACTATGTGCAACAAAAGAATGTGTGGCCCTGAGGTCGATCAACACACGAGTAGGAATCCCAAAGACTGGTAACATACCTATAATGACATATGGTGATGCATGTGCCTCATGCTGAGTCATATTGTACACCCTACCATTTGCTCTAGAATGTCCACCACGTCCCCTCTATTGATTTCCTCCTCTGCTAGCTGAGCTAGTCTGGGCACCACCGCTAGATGAGGCTCCCCCAAACTAAGATGTACCCTGCACTTGGCTCTGTACTCCGCTCCCCTAGGTTGGCCCAGCAGTGATTTCTCTACCTTGCAGTAGCATCAGGCACTCCCTCCGAAAATGCCCTGACTGTCCACAATGATAGCACCTAGTGGCACCCTGCTAACATGGCCCAGTATGATATCAATTACACAAGGCACATTGGGGCGACTCCTTCCGCTATAAACCGGCTGCAACTGTCTCCCTGAGCTTCTAGTTGTACCATCTACAGAACAGGGTCCAGAACTACCACTTTGATTAGATCCACCACTGGAACTGACTCCAGCTTGAAAGCCTCCATAACTACGGCCACTAGATGATCCAGAACTAAAACTACCCCTCTTGGATGACCCCTGACTTGGACCACCCATGTCATATTGTTGCCGGCGGGAATAACCTCGTCCCCAGACCATTGTTCGGTTCATTTTTACACATGATTTTTCATGTTATTCACCCACTATTTTGAGTTAGTTCTTGACATTTTATAGCTTTTTACTTCCTTTTTGTGTTTTCTTAGATTTTACCTTGGTTAGAATGAAAATGAGCTAAAAGTGCATTATTGGTTATAAATTCTGTTTTTGTTCATTTTCGTAGGTCAACTTCTTGGCCTTGGATCAACATGCTCTGGTGCTCGGATGAGGTGAAGATCTTCATGAAACTTGTTCCAATGGATGTTGACTACAACATATCCAAATTTGAGCTCCATTGGACAAGTATTGCCTATCCAACCAATCCAGCATGTTACCACAGCTCTGGAAATCGGAAATTGGCCAGCTTTTACCTCCAATGTGTCACTTGATTCTTCTTGTTACCGTAACACTTGGTAACAAGAATTTACCTTAGTAAAAGAGATATTTTCTGAGGCAAAGAGCATAGTTTCAAGGACAAAGCTTCATCATGGCAAGGGGACAATGGGCAAAGGCTTTGGAGGAAAGAATGACTTTTATATTCAAAGTGTGAGCTGGAAATTGATGGGCAATGGAAAGTTAATTGCAATCTGAAGTATGAGAGGCTTTTGAACGTGGGAAGGCTATCCATTCATCATTCTACACATTGAGAGCAGATTTTGGAGAGAGCAAGAAGGAGGAGAGCAAGGAGCAACCAAGGGGAGGGGAGAATGGCATGATAATTAGAGAGAACCTTGGGGAGCCTTGAGGCAAGGATCCAAGGGGTTGAAGATGCATTCTCCTTCTCCTCTTTGTTCTTAGTTTCTTTCATTTTATTTGTTTCTTGTAATTTCTTAGTTTCAATGTAACTTCTTATTTAGTTAGGGCTTAGGTTGAAGCCCTAAACATGAATATCTTATTGTTTTGATGCTTTGAGTGTATGAATTTTTAGATGTTGTTGATGAATCCCATTCACTAATTGAATCTTATATGATATGTGTTTGCTTCCTTTGCTTAATCACCTTAGGTTGTATGCATGTAGCTAAAGTTGAGAAGTTGTGTAAGATACCCAAGAACATAATTTCTAATTAGCAACAAATGATTGAACTTGTTTAAGTGAGCATCATGTGACTTGGTTTCTTGACAACAATTGATGAATTCCTATTCACCAAAATAATCTATCCTTGATTTATGTTCTTTTTTTATTGATCACTTTTGAGAGCATGCTTCTTGAGGTTGTTGGGATTATGTGTATCTTCATGTTTTCCTAAGCAATGAATGGATGAAGTGAGAATCATCCATGTGAATTGGTTTCTTGAATACCTAATGTAAACATCATGCTTTAGGGTTCTTGTGATGTTCATTTTCTCTTTGAACTTAATGGGTTTTTCTTGTAATTGAATCAAAGTACTAAGCACACCTAGATTTGGTTATAGGGAAGGCACAAGTATTGTAGCACTAACCATGCACTTTACGTATATTAGAGAGAATCAATGCGTCTTGAGCCACTAATCCCGGTCTTGATTGCGAACATCTTCTTCAATATGTTTAGAGTTCATTACTTGAGTATCCATGAACATTGGTAGAATTGTTTAGGGTGGATTCCGAAACCCTAGCGTTTGTTACATTTTAATTTCACATTTTGATTTTCATTCTCTGCCATTCTCAATTAAATTTAAAGTCATTTACTTTCATGCAATAGAATTAGGGCACTTGAACCAAACTAAACCCCCCTCCCCAAATTGTGTTTGTGTGTTTACATTGTTTGAAACGTGGCGTATTTTTGTCATTGCTTTTTGTCTGTTTTTGTACTTGGTTTTGGATTTTGGTTCGCGTTGTCTTCTTGAATTTTCTGTGCTGAATCCAACCCTATAAAGAACGTGAAATTTGGACAAACGGTTGGAAAGTTATAGGCTAAAAACTGAACAGAGGTCGAAGCTGAAAAACAGAGAAACGAATCTGTCCAAATTGTGATAAAAGGGTGATAGAAAGTGCTGTTTGTATTTTTCTTTGGTTTCTTGTGTTGTTTCATTTCTTTTACACTTCTTTACTTATTTCCAGTTTCCATTTGCATTTGTGGTGTGTTAAATAAGTTTTCTTTACGTACTCAAATTAGAACTTGTAGGAAGCCGACAGTTCTTCGTGGGATCGACCCCGTACTTACATAATCTATACTTCTTTGGATTCGTGCACTTGCGGGTATTTTTAATTGGTTGTTTGCACATTAATTTGTGTCCTTTTAGGAATGCAACAAATTTTTGGCGCCGTTGCCGGGGAACTGGCACGGCTGCTTATCTGTTTTGTTTGAGTATGTTTAGAGTACTTAGTTTTATTTTTGTTTATTGTTTGTTATTTCATTTTATCTTGATTTGTTTTTGTTTCTTTTTTCTACAGGAACGTCTGACTTCACCTTCACCATCACCAATGGGTGCTGCAGCAGATCCTGGTGATGATGATGATGATGATGATGATGCTGATGAGTAGAGTTTCAGAGTGATACCTTTTGAGTTTTCTTTGTTTACTTCAATTTTATTTTGTTGACAGTTATTTATTTATTTTTTTCTCTTGTCAACTTTTTACAATTAAGTATTTTGTTTTATGATTGGTTTTATTTTAGTTTATTTATATTCCTTCCTACTCTTCTTTATGACATTGTTTGATATTAAATCTCAATCATCCATTAACAATGTTTCATATAAGTTTGGGAAGTGTTTTCAATTCATTAATGCACAATCAGGATTTTGGCTCGAATGCTTATTCTATTTCATAACATGTGATTACATATATCAACGTGAAAATGCGTACATAAAATTCCTAATCACATGTTCATTGTTGCATTCTGCGCCACCTGAGGCTTCTGCTAATTGCCTCTGTCTATTCTTGCTTGTAGAACCTGCAACAGCTCTACATGATCTTCATTCCTCTTTTGCAGCATCTCTACATGCTGGTTGGCACTGTAGAGCCGCTTCTGCAGGGCCGCCACCTCCTCGCTCAGTGCTCCGCACTCTCGTGTTCTCGCTAGTAGGCGCATGCCCAAATTGGTAGCCGAGACCGCATTGAGCACTGTTAGATTGTGGGACTCGTCCACTGCTATCGAGTCAGACCTCTGCGCCACATGCAGATGATCCGCCACTGTAAGTCTGCTGACAGTCATGCCTTGCGGCAGTACTGCCCTACACCGCACGGCCTCAGAGAAATTCGAGGCTGAGCCATGATGGTATGAGGAGTTTGGGAAGACAAGGGTTGGAGGAGCCCTTATCTGGGCATTTGGTGGGGCAAGTGTTAACTCAAGGTTAAGATCATCAACAAGCATATCTGAGGATGCCATTGATATTTTTTATATATGGACTATTTGATGGTTTTTCTTGAGTTTGCAGGTTGAAATGCAGGGTACTTCTCCTTTCAACCGAGAAGTGGTTTAAATAGACATATGCTCATAGGGGAGCCGACACCACTTTGCATTTCCTGAGCAATTTGCGGTTGCGTCCAGTTAAACAGGGGAGCATTTCCACTTTCACTTTACTTTTCTTTTCCTCCCTGTTTTCTGGTGCATTGTGTTTTGATTTCTTTTTAGTTTGTCGTCTTTGTTTTATTTCAGTTGGGGAAGTGTGCTTTGTTTCTTTCTAGTTTGTCGCATTCCCTTTATTTAAGTTTGGGAAGTGCGTTTTGTTTTTCTTATTTGTCTTTTGCAACTTTCTCTTCTTTTATTTCCGAAAAAAAAAACAACAACAACAAAAATACACGGAAAGGGCAACACAAACAGGCACACCAATAATACATTAGATTCACTTTTTCACAGTGCTCGGTGTCTCGACCATAGGACCTTTGAGTTTGGCCCTATGGCTATCCTCTTCCGGGGCTTCACGCACAGCCTCTTGGGGCTCATCACTCGAGCTCCCAAAGATTGCACTCTTAGCTTGAGCGTAACCACTCTCGCGATCTGTTTTCTTGCGTTTACCCGGTCGATCTAGGTCCTCCAGCTGCTTTCTCATGTCCTGAGCGTAAACACTTACCATCTTTGAGAGATTTTTGTTCTCTTCCCTCAACGCTTCTAGCTGGTGTCGATTCACCTCCACTATCCTTGCCCTTTCCCTTTTTAAACTTTTAATAATACTCTGGCACTCTTCAACCATACTTCGCTCTGCCGCCAACTGACCTCTTAGCACCTCCACCTCATGGGACTTCGCAATTAGGCGATGACCCACACTTGCGACTGTTGCGGTGCTTTGCACGCTTAGTGCCAGAGCATCGCTCACGACCCGGTTGTCATCCCTTGCTCCCAGCACCCGTATATCCTTGGGAGTCACTAGATTTCTAGCAACTCCAAGGGCAACATCGTTGTCCACCAGTATTGAGTCATTCACTGTCACGTGCCCCCGTGCGGAGGCAAAGTAGGGCATCCACACTGGTGCCACTGCTTGGCCCCGAGTCTGAGTTGGTGGAGCTAGGTTGAGATCCAACGAGAATGGGTAGGAAGAGGCCATTTGTTTTCTTACTTTGATTTCTCACTTTCTTTTCTCTTTGGTGTGTTTATGAGTTTCTGTGTTTTTCCCCTATTTCTCTTCTTCTTTTATAGAGTTAGTTTCTACGTAACCCTAGCCACTGCGCTTCTGGTTTGGCGCGGCCCTTACGGCCTATCCCCCTCTGTCGCCTCACCTGTCCCCCAACCCCTTTAATTGCATTTACGCCTTTCAGCGCTTTCAAGAAACAAAAGTCGTCACACTTTCCTATGAAGCCAATAATTCTGGCTTGGGAATGTGAGAGGGGCCTCTGCACGAGACACGTCCCTCACTTGGTTGCCCATGACTCACAGGAGCCGAGACATCAGGGTCCACTTTTTTCTATTTTTTTGAGTTCTCTTTCTTTGTGCTTCTGACTTGGTTTCTTTGTTTTTTTTACTTTCTTCGCTTTTGGGCTTTCGTTTGGGTTGGGCTTTCATTTTGGTTTGTAAGTTTCATTGGGTTGGATTTCTGCGTGCGTAGGATTGTTGTTAGGGCTTACTGTTTTATTTGTTTTTGTTTGGTTTTGTTTTTGTTTTTGTTTTTGCAACTGTGTTGTATTTGTATTTCTTGTTTGTTCTTGTTTTTAATTGCTTTATCCCTCTATTTCTTGTTATAGCGTTGTTGATGCCTAAGTTCTTTAACATTGAGGACAATGTTTATTTCTAAGTTTGGGAAGGGATAGCAAGTCTTTTTCGTTTCCCTTAAATTCTTGCTTTCTTTTATTTTGTTTTCTTTTCAATTTTGAGTCTTTTTGTTTTCAAGTCACTTTCCGGACATATATGATGAGATTGTGATGAATGTTTACATGACTTGATTGAAAATGCTAAAAAATAATAATTTTGTTATTCACTAAATGGCATTGTTCTAGCATGATATGTTTGAAACCCTCTATGCACTTGCCATTTGTTTCATAATTCTCTAGTTGAGGGACTTGCATGATCCAAAGAATTGTATCAAGCATGAATTAGACTTGTATAACCATAAATAATGTGAGCTTTGAGCCTTTTGCTTCAATTCATGAGTGTTATATACGTATTCTTTTTTTCTTATCATCCGAGTTGTTGTTTGATCTCATTATTCATTGACTTGGTTGAGCACTTAAAAGACATTCATTATTGTGCAATTTGATTACATGACATTTGAGAAATGATATTAAGGCCATCTTTGGACCGTTTGTGCCTTTCAAGCTAACCCTATGCATGCTTAAGCATGATTTTCCGTTGTTAACCACCTTGAACCTATATGTAAGCCTTTTCTTTCAAGTAACCAATTATTACTTCTAGCCTTAGCCTGAAAAACAAGAATTTACCTTTCTAAGGAACTCATGAGCTTTAATTTAGATGTGTTTTTCATGCTAAGTTTGGGAAGGGTTATTACATTTTGAAAAAAAAAAAAAAAAAAAAAAAAAAAGAGAAGAGTACTTCACTCAAAGGGTGAAAGAAAAGAGAAAAGTTGTGGTTAAGTGGCAATGGTTTCAAATTCAATTCCATGTTTCTTGGTTGTTCAAATGGAAGAAAGGAGTGTGAATCATAATAAGTGGAGGTATAAGGCTTTGTGGTCTATTTGATCACCTAAAAATAATAAATGAGTGAAAATCTCAAGCGTGATGTTTCAAAGTCTTTTAGTCAACGATTGTATGCTCTTACATTGTGAGTTCCTTGGACTTTGTTGTATCTATATCCTTCATTTCTCACTCACCTTACACCCTTAGCCCCATTACAACCTATAATAAAGACCTAAATTGATCCTAAATGTCATGTGGTTGAATTGCACACATTCTTCTTCTTTTAAGCGTTTGGCATCCTTCTTGAGATCATTTTTCATGCATGTTTTTCATCTTGCTAATTGTGAGTTAAGTCCCGTATGGTTTAACTCTATTCTCATATTTACTATTGAGTGATGCATTGTAACCCTCTTCCGAGTGATTCATTTGTGAGAGGACAACTTTGGTGAGATTTGAAGTTACATTTGTGCTTGGTATGATTTTTGAAGTTGTGTGAAAACTGAAATTGGAGAATGAGTTCCATTTGGCCATCACACTACTACACTTGAGCATGTTGTGTTCTGAACTTTGCTGCCTTGTGAATAATGTCTAAACTGAGTTTTTCTAGTAAAAACTTTTGAGTCATTTATACTGCCCTGTTCAAGCTGAAGAAATTCCTCCAACTTCATATTTTGATGGGCCAAAGGATAGAACTGCTCATCAAATGCTGCACGAAAAACTTGCCACGTGATGGTTGAGGGGTCCTGGTACCGTCTTCTGATTGATTCCCACCAATATCTTGCATTTCTAGAAAGTAAGAAGGTGGCCAACACTACTCTACGCTCCTGTGGAACGTTCATCACATCCATAATTCTTTCCATTTTCTCTATCCATTCTTCAGCCATGGCGGGGTCACCATCACCATTAAATTCCACGGCCCCTATCCTCCTAGCCTGGTCCGCTTATGTCAAGGATGCATCTCTGGTATGCCCGGTTCGAGACAAGGCCTGAGTTAACAACTCTAGTGTATGTTGAAAATTGGGGTCCATTAGTGGAGTAGCCATCACCGATGCTGCCCTTGTCTGGCCTCCTACATAAGACTGTTCAACCTATTCAGGTGTTGGACCCAGAATTGGATCTTTCTCTGGCTTAGGATGGGGATCATGTCCCCGAAGTCGGGACGACTGACGAGTCCCTCTACGAGTACCACCATGCTTAGGGCCCATGATTATGTCACAAGAAACATGAATTCATCAAAACAGGAATGCACCACCATGCTTAGGGCCCATGCTTAGGGCCCATGATACCAAGTTGACAAGACCTGACCCAAATTCCACTTTGGAATATGTGTCGAATCCTGTGCGTGCCCGACACCTGGCAGGTGCCGAACACTTTTGACCAAATTGCCCTTCTAACCAAAAACAAAATTAACTTCAAGTTTGACTTCTGTCAAAAATTCGGCAGAGTCTCCCCTGTAAATACTCATTTCCCAAAAATTTACACCTACACGAAAAACAATTTATAACCCAAACGTTCAGCATGCACAATAAAAGGATTCATGCAACCAACCATCAATCTTTATGGCCTCAGGCCTTACAGAAATCCTAGGGCAATTTAAGAGCAACTAATTTAGAAGTTACAATAAAATATCAAGTGTCACAGCAGGATATCGTACATAAAGAAAAAGGAGGAATGAAGAGTGACGGGCGCCTTGTGGTGGTGCTCGAGTACGCGACTACTGCCTGGGGGGGCAAAACATTTAAAAGTGCGAGTGGACAAAAATAAAGCATTAACATACTAACCCCACTGTTAAAACCATTTAGAAAGTTTGATTATATTCCTTTTCTATATTCATACAAGAATTTAGGACATGCATATTTATATACATATTATTAATCATGCATTCAAACGAATTATCAAAACCTTTTGAAAGCATTATAAAGAAATAATTTCCTCCACTTAGGTGTATCCATAATAAATCCGTCAATTCCTTGTGTCACGTAGTGTGACACATCCTCGCAGGCCTTGGTAACACAAAGTCAACCCGAGCCGCATTCCTCGCAAGACTCCGGAGACACTTGGTCAACCTGAGCCGCATCCTCGCTCTTGACGGTCCGGATATCCCTAAGACTCGTGGGGTAAATGTCAAACTCAAGCTGACTCAACCAAAGGCAACTTGAATGTCTATCGACATTATTATAACTGAAGGCAACAATTTATCGTAAGGCAACATATTATCCGAAGGCAACATTTTGGGTACCTATGGTGGTTTAAAATTCTTTCTTGAAAAATTATCATACTATTTCTCACATAGGGTGGAACAACTTTTGTTCTTGAACCTACCCCAAAAAGTCAACGGAAGTGGCTGGAATCGGAGGCCGAAAATCGGCAGATTTTCAATCGCTTATTTAACTACGAAAACATAGAAATTTCTCATAATTAACACAACTAGCAACTAGATCACGTCGAGAGGATAGAAAAGCATACCTAATTCGAAAGATTTGGTGGCTAGAAGTGGGAGAATGAGCTCTCGAAAGATTTCAAAAAAACTGTCGGAACCGGCCTGTTTCGTGGTTGTTTCGGCTGTTTTCGGCAACCACGACGTCAGATAGAGGCGGCCGAGGGCTGGGGCTGGAAGAGGAAGTGAGGTGGTTCGTTTGAGACCAGTGCCGCCAAGAACGGTGGCCAGAGGTGGCTGCGGTGACGTGGTGAAGGTGTTGTCGTGAGAGAGAAAAACAAATATGCGGGAGGGGGTCTGTTCGCAGGGGAGAGAGAGAGAGAGAGAGAGAGAGAGAAGGAACTAAGTGTATTTTGATCGTATCTTACTCGTTAAAAAAAAATTGAGTTATTTACAGTTATGCCACTAAGTGTATTTTGATCGTATCTTACTCGTTACAACTCCGATTTGAGCCCACTACGTGCTCTACGCAACGGTACAATTGAAATTCCCAATTTCCTTCATGAACAAAAAGTCAACTTTTAGACCATTAAAATATTCCCAAGGTAAAATTGTCTTTTACTTTAATAAATTAATAATTAAAAATTGATTTAGGATCGGGTTATTACAATAGATAGAGTGATAGCACAAAAGTGGTATGCGATGATAACCATTGTGATTAATAAAACCTACAAGTTTACAGTTGAAGGGCTGATAGACGCAGGAGCCGATCTTAACTATATAAACGAAGGAGTGGTACCCACTAGGTATTTTCAGAAAACTACCCAGGTTCTACATACAACCGTTAATAGTCAAAGAATGGGAATTCAGTTTAAACTATCTGACGCTACTGTGCTTAATCATGGTATTTGTTTTGAAACCCCTTTTGTTCTGATGAAAGGTTTGAACCAGTCTCTAATATTAGGAACACCCTTCATTAATATGCTTTATCCTTTCTCTGTTTCTGAAGAGGGAATTAGAACTGAGGTAGAAGGTCACCTATAGTCTTTAGGTTTTCTCAACCACCAAAGCCTAAGTATATTAATGAAATTCAAAAAAAAAAAAAAGAAAGAAAATTATCTATATCATATGAAAGAAGAAATGTTGTACAAAAGAATAGAGGAGCAACTGCAAAATAGTAAGATAAGAGAAAGAATTGAAGAAGTCCAAAAGATGTTCAAACATCAAGTCTGTGCTGAAATACCCAATGCCTTTTGGAATAGGAAGAAGCACATAATTGAATTGCCTTATGAGCTTGATTTTGATGAAAAGAAAATCCCAACCAAAGCTAGGCCAATTCAAATGAATGCTAGGCTAATGGAAATTTGTAAATCTGAAATTCAAGATTTATTGAATAAGAAGTTAATCAGGAAGAGCTGATCTCCATGGAGCTGCTCCGCCTTTTACGTAGAAAACGCTGTAGAATTAGAAAGAGGAGTAACTAGATTGGTGATAAATTATAAACCTCTTAATAAATCCTTAAAATGGGTTAGATACCTAATTCATAATAAAAAGGATCTCTTAGATAGGTTAAATAAGGCAGTCATTTTTTCTAAATTTGATATGAAATCAGGATATTGGCAAATCCAGATCGCAGAAAAGGATAGATACAAAACAACCTTTAATGTCCCCTTTGGACATTACAAATGGAATGTTCTACCTTTGGATTAAAAAATGCCCCCTCTGAGTTTCAAAATATTATGAATCATATATTTAATCCTTACACTGCTTTCCCCGTTGTTTATATTGATGATGTTTTGGTTTATTCTAATTCGTTAGAACCACACTTTAAACATCTTAATATTTTCTTGAAAGTTGTGAAGCATGCAGGATTAGTGGTTTCGGCAAAGAAAATGAAATTATTTTCTTCGAAAGTTCGTTTTTTGGGACACAATATTAATAAGGGACTGATAGTTCCGATTGATCAAGCAATATCCTTTACTGATAAGTTCCTTGATGAAATTAGGGACAAGCAACAGTTACAAAGGTTCTTAGGAAGTCTCAATTACATAAAGGATTTTTATAAGGATTTGGCCCAATATTCAAAATTGTTATACCAAAGGTTGAAAAAGAACCCAGTTCCCTAGATAGATGAACACACTAAAGTTGTTAGGAGCCTGAAAATCAAAGTCAAAGAACTTCCTTGTTTAGCCTTAGCCATCCTCGAAGCCTTTAAAATAGTAGAAACCGATGCTTCAGAAATTGGGTATGGAGGAATCCTAAAACAGAAAGTTGATAACTCAGAACAATTGGTTAGATTTACCTCTGGAATTTGGAAACCAGCTCAGAAGAACTATTCCACTATTAAAAAGGAAATGTTAACCATTGTCCATTCTGTTTCTAAATTTGAAAGTGATCTTTTAAATAAAAGATTCTTGATAAGAGTAGATTGCAAGGCTGCAAAGGACATTTGTTTTAAAGATGTAAAAAATCTAGCATCAAAACAGATTTTTGCAATATGGCAAGGAATTCTTTCTGCTTTTGATTTTGATATTGAATTTATCAAAGGTGAAACTAACGCACTCCCAGATTTTTTAACTCGGGAATTTTTGTAGGGTGCAAACCAGAAGTTCCAGACAAATGACTCCCAGTAAGAGCCCCTCAGTTCTTGCTAAGTCATCCCCGCCAGGTCCAAAGCCATTGATGACCTCTTCTCCATATAATAAGGGTAAGGAGAAGCAGATTGCTGAGAATCCATTCTGTGAATATATGAATATGTCTATACCGATCATTGAAATGAGTGATCTAGACAAACACCTGAATTTTCTAGCTGAAAAATATTTAAGGGATAACCTTCCTCTCTTAAATAAGCCCCGTCCATTCTATGAAACTCTTCTAATTGAAACCAAGTCTGTTAATATAGTTCATTTTCATAGGGGTGAAAATACCAATACTATAGCATTCTCAAATATCCAAATTCTAAATGCCATCTCCTTGGATGAATGGGGTCCTAGCCCTGAAAGGGCCAAAAGATTTATCCATCCTGAAATTTTGCCATATTCATATAATTTTTGGGATTATAAAAAAGCATGGGAATATTTCTTATATTTTCAAAATCAAAATTATTCTCATTCTTGGTTTTTCCAATTTAAGCTTTGAGCTCTGAAAGAACTCCCTAATTGGTTCAAGAGCTTTTTCCTTATTTGGGGTCCTACTATGGAATACCTTCCTCCTGAAATTAAGGAATCTTTTCAAATGAAATTTTGTAAATGGAATGAAAATCATCCTGATGGAAGGACTTTGTTCATGTGGTTCACGATAATGTATGAACTACCATGGATATTAAAATGGGAATATGTTATTTCGGAAGACGTTGATGAGGAATGGACTTATATTCCTAACTTAGTCCGAAGTATCTTAATATGATGGTGGGATAAATTCACTAGAGATCACTTGTCCCCTGCCAAGATCACCCCAACGCTCATCCCATATTTTGACCCTGTTGCTGCTCAGCCTTTGGTCAATTCTTCTGCCAGTTTAAGTGTTTCTCAAAGGTTACAACTGTTGATAGACCAGCCAGGCTCAACTTCATCAAAAGAATAATTGAAAAAGAAAGCTCTCGAGATCTTGGATCTAGATGATGAATCCATGGCATCAGCGTCTGCCACTCAGCCTAAAGAAGAGGTGGACCCTTTTGCTAACGAAGATATGCTCGACAACTATCATCCAGATCTTTATGGTGGGCCTCAGTAATATTTTGTCTGATAAGAAGAGAATTTGTACTTATTGTAATTTTACGTTAAAAGCATTTTACTTTTGCTTTCCCTCTGGTTAAAGCAAGATGCTTCTGCTTTAACTTTACTTTTACCTTACTTTTGTAAGAGATTGCTTTTTCTTTTGGCCATTTGCATGAAAGTTCAACCAGAATCATCAAAGTGAAGATGCCGCTATACTGTAGGCTGCTTTGTGACTTCCTGTCCCTGATTGACACATCAACAACCCCGAGGCTTTAAATTGAGGACTACTCCTCAGTTGTGGATCATCGAAAAATATTGCCTCAGAAGAAAAATAAACTTTGAATTTTGAGTGTTTAAGTGTTTGGAGTGTTTTGAGTGTTTCCAAGTGCTAGTTTTGCGAAGCTTCTGTTAAGCACTACTGCTTTCTACTTCTATATAAGTTTGTTAAATATTAATGATATTAAGTTTGATACCGTTTCTAATTGCGTTATATTCCTATCCTTGGTTTTGGCTTTGGATGTTTGAATTCCTTAAAATAATTTTGTTTATTCTCTACGTCTCCACACTACCTTCCGCACGTAAGCTTAAAATTGATTAAAAAAATTTGCTCTTAAGAGGCTGGGCCAATACCTGGTATCAGAGCCAAAAGTCCCTAGAAGAGTTGTTTGGTTTAAGGTTCTAACTACGTTTTGCCCATTTTAGCTGGTACACACACACACACACACACACACACACACACACACACACACATATATATATATATATATATTCTTTATTTATTTGTGAGGATTCTTCCTCGCTTGTTGTGCTTACAGGCATCTGTATTGGAAGAGAGTGGTCTAGGAAGGGCAAAAGGTCCAGTTTGAGTTTCTGTTATATGTTATATCGGGATTATGGAATACCTTGATTTTAAAGTCGATTATGTATATAAATGATTTTCGTTGCATGTTTTGGCATCGTTTTCCAAAACGGTGGGGGTTAAGAAACTTTGTTTTTGTCCACTCACAATTTTCTGTTTTGTGCCCCCCAGACAATAATTTACACGTGTCGAGTAGTCAAGCCGAGCCTTCCTCTTCTCATGCCTCGACTTAATTGTAGGACACTTGTTGTCCATTTCCTTGAAACTTTTACTTTGGTTGTTTAACTAGAGATTCTTAGACTGCTCTAATATTGCCTGTGCATGGTTGAAAATGGTATGTTGGTTTGGAGGACCAATTGGAGGAAATCATACCCGGGGAAGAAATTGACCGTTCTCTATTATGGAGGAAGTCTAGAGAAGACAAACAGGGAAACATCCTCAATTCCAAGGTTGCAGAGAAAGCAAAATTAATTGTAAGCCTCACTCACTTTGTTTCAAATTTGAAATACATAGTATTTTGAATTTGAATTAGACGTCGTTTGTTTTTTAAACGTTGTTAGAAATCCCACACGACGGTTTTGATTTACCGCCGTTTAAAATTCCATAGTACATCGGTTTTTTCAAGATATAGACGTCTCTCTCTCTCTCTCTCTCTCTCTCTCTCTCTCTCTCTCTCTCTCTCTCTCTCTCTCTCTCCAATTGATTTTTTGTGGACTTTTTTAAGTCTTTGCATTTGAATTATATGACGGTTTTTTCGAGGGCCGATGTTAGAATTTCTACACAACGGTATTAATTTACAGCCGTTTGAAATTCCAAAATACGTCAGTTTTGTCAAAAAACCGTCGTCTTCAATGAAATACCACGACGATTTAGATTTTTGAGTTAGGGTCGTTTTTATTTTATCTGTTTTACAACTATCTTCACTCACTCACACTCTCTCTCTCTCTCTCTCTCTCTCTTTTAGGATGAATTGAAAAAACAAGTCTCTGATGGCACTGTTACAGTTTCTGGAAGTAATGATGTATTGACTATAGCTTTGGGAACACCTGAGCATGGTGAGAGAGTAAGAGGTTTATGAACTGGGGTTTCCCCTAGTCAATACTTCAATATACCCAAACAACAAAGAATAAAGTTTGCTGATAAACTGAAGGAAAGTGTATTAGAGGCTGTTAGAGAAGAGAGTTTGAAGATGGAGGCTCGAACCAAGGAATTGCAACAAGCTGAGAGAGAATTTATATTGAAACAATTCAACCAACTAATTCCCAATTTTGATCCCAGCTTGCTCAAACATCCAATTACCCCAATTCCAATAGTGCCTCAAGAGCAAAGTCCTAAAAATCCAATGTCTGACAAAGCAAGCAGCTCGGGTGCTACAAATGTGAGACCCCTTGTTTTAGAGGATGAAAATCCCAAGCTTGATCCTGATGAAGCACAGCAAGATGAATGGTAAATTTTCTGAAATTTGCGTTTTTATGCGTTTTGATTTTAATTAGACGTCGGTATTTTTCGTCACCGACGTTAGAAATCACAAATAACGACGGTATTTATTTACCACCATTTGAAATTTAATAGTACGTCGGTGTTGTAACTGTCGTCAGGAATGAAATACCACGACACTTTAGATGGTTGAGTTAGACGACGGTTTTATTTTACTTGTTTTACAAGCTATCTTCACTCACTCACTCACTCTCTCTCTCTCTCTCTCTCTCTCTCTCTCTCTCTCTCTCTCTCTCTCTCTCTCTCTCTCTCTCTCTCTCTCTCTTTCTCTGTGCAATTGTTTTTATCTGTAATTCTGCTAAATAATGTTGGTTTTCTATTAACTTTTTATTTCTCTGCTTTTCGCATTTAATTTAGATGACCATTTTTTTGCATTGCGACGTTAGAAATTGTACACAATGACAATGTTTATTTACCGTCGTTTGAAATCCTTTACTACGTCGTTTGGATTTAAATACCACGACGGTTTGGATGGTTTAGTTACTGTCGTTTATTTTACTTGTTGTACAAGCTATCTTATATATCTTTCTTTATTTACTGTCATTGGATTTCATATATTTAGGTACCTATTAGACTTCTTAAAAATGGAAAATATGGTAAAACTTGTTGGCCTTGTCGACTCTGCCCAAGTTAGCACTCAATCTGGACCGTTATCTCAAAAATCACGGCATCTAGAAAATGAACTTGAAAAGGGAGATGGGGATCAAATTTTCTTTGTGCCTTATAATCCAGGATTAGTCCTCTTAACAAGATTTTCTTTGTAATTAGGCAGCAGCTCTAAAGTATTTAACCTCTCCACATTTTGTGTAGGGATAGTGTTGATAATTGTGAGACCACAAAAGGAGACCATATATTATATGGATTCATTATCATCCTGCACAGTTGACGAGGAATGTAATAACCCGGTCCCAAATTAATAGTTAAATATTAAATTATTCAAGAAACGATTTTACCCTGAGAATATTTTAATGGTTTGAAAGTTGACTTTTTAGCAGTACCCTTTCGTAGAGCACGTCGAGATGAGTCCGTAGACACGTAGTGGGCTTAAATCGGAGTTGTAACGAGGAAGTTACGATAAAAAATAGTCTAGTGGCAAAATTGTAATTATTTTGAAAAGGGATTTTTAAAAACCAGATTCTCTCTCTCTCTCCACGAACAGCCGGCCACTATTTTGGCCGACAACCACTGCATACGACCCACCAAAACATTCAGCCAGCCATCCTCTACCCGACCCACCCCACCTTCGACGAAGCCCGCCGCTCCAACCGCCAGAAAAACTTGAACTCGGGCCGGTTTTCACTCGAAATTTCCGACGTCGTTTCTGACGATTACGGCCACCATTTTTGTCAATCCAGGTATGCTTTTTTCATCTTCTCAATGTGTTCTAGCTGCTGGTTGTGTTGTTTAGGATTGATTTTTGCATTTGGTAACTCGAATAAGCGAATGAAATTTTGCCATTTTCGGCTCGTGATTCCGACCACTTCCGGCTACATTTTGGGGTTGGTCCAAAAACAAAAGTTGCTCCACTCAATGTCCTAATCATGTAGGTATAGGTCTTGACCGGCAGTTTGGAGATTTTCTGATCTCTAGAATCACTTTGGACACACGCGCTGGCAGCGCGTGGGCATTGTTTGGGTGTCCCTCTTGGTCCTAAAATGATCCTTATTTCATCCCGAGTACGACGGTATGTTCAGATTTCATTTTGGTTACCGTTTGACGGTCGAGCAGATATCACATATTAGGCACTATTCGGGTTCGATATGTTCGGACCGTTGGATCGACTTGATATATGTTGATCTAGGCACCTCTAGGATCTTGTAGAAATTCACGGATTGAGAATCGGAGTCCCGGATACTCCGATTCAATAATTCAAAGTTTCTATTAACGACAACCGTTCGATCATGCGATCTCGAGCGATCCGACCGTTCGATTCGGACCAAACTGGCAGAACATGTTTATTAAACCTTCCTGAACCCCTAGGAACTTTTGGATCGGAAAACCAGAGGTCGTGGGCCTCGCAGGCCTAGTTGACCAATTTTGGGAAGTTTGACCCTCAGTTGACCGTGAGTCTTCCGAGGTAGTTTCACCGTTCGAGTAGTGTTAGAACGACCGTGTAAACGAGGTTTGACTGTTTGTGAATAATTTGATTATGTTCGGATTCTGAGTTTGTGTTCTAGTGTTTGATGATATTCTTGGGTGTTATTCGAATATTCGGATATTTGAAGTTTATCATGTTGTTTATTTATTTATTATTATTATTATGAGTATTATTAAAGTGTATGACTGGGTGATACTGGATTATTCAAATTTTTATGGGTTATTAGGTAATCGCTTTCATTTTCTAAGGGTTTTATGCTATGTATGGTTGTGTAAAGTTGGGAGCGGCTTATTAACTGGATTTGGTGTGGACGAGAAATTAATTAAATGTCTTATTATATGTTTAAATTTAATACATATATATATATATATATATATATATATATATATATATATATATTACCCTGCAAGACATTCTTTCACTGCGTCTTCCTCCACCCTAGAAAGAGACTTAGAGTTAGAAATATATACATACTCAGTGGTTTGAAGATGATGAATCATGAACATTAGTTGATATAAGCATCTAAAAATGGATTTGCGGAATAAGGAAAAATTTATGATAAGTTTCGGAATTTAGATTTCAAACCCACCACGGGAGTACCAACCCCCCCAGTTGCCTTTGAAACCATTTTTCATTTACAACAATGCCCCACGAGTTTCGGGGACGCCTGAACCGTGTGGTGCAAGGATGTTTTTTTCTTGGGCTAACTACATGTCCCCCTAGTTCTGCGACGATTGCGGCTCAGGTTGACTCTGTGTCTCTGAGGCCTTCGAGGATTGCGGCTCAGGTTGACTCTGTGTCTCCGAGGCCTGCGAGGATTGCAGCTTGGGTTGACTTTATGTCTCCGAGGCCTACAAGGAATGCGGCTCTGGTTGACTTTGTGTTTCCGAGGCCTGCGAGGACGTGTCACATTATGTGACACCAGGAATTGACGGTACATTACTGGAATTGATGGAAAAATTGGTGAAATTGACGGATCAAGAATGGGGGTACGTTTGGGTGGAGAATATTTTGGTTTTAAGAGGTTTAAAGTAAAACTGATGATTTCATCTTGGTATTTTTGAGTAGAAGTTTTAATACCTAATTTTTGATTTTATGAGACAAGAATTAAAGGTTTCCAAGTTTTAAGGATTTTCTACAAATAAATGCTATTTTATTAATCTTATCGTTTTTCTACTGTTAAGTAATATGTTAATTATATATATATATATGTATGTAGGTGTATATATATATATTATGCACGTGGGATAAATGGAAGATTGTTCTAACATCAATAGCCCTTGTTTGAGTTTCAGCGGATGGATTTGAATTACTTATAAGTTTTGCTAAAAGAACTACATGTGGCTTGATCCCTTGTTAAGGGTACGTAGGCAACCTAGAGTTACTAGGTGCAACTGTGAGACCAAGTGATTGAAAAGCTGTTCCGTTAAGTTATTTTGAAATCTGTTAACGTATTCATGTTGTTCCATAAGTTGGGATCAGTTTCAGTTGGCAGAACGATACGATTTGTTTGATTTGATTTATGGAGGCTTGAGGCCCTTCAAGTTATTTGTCTGATGCATGCTGAACGTTTGGGATTTGTTTTTCAATGTTAATTGTATATTTACATGCGGAAAGTTATTGGGAAACGAGCAATTTACAGGGGAGACTCTGCCGAATTTCCAGCATAAGTCAAACTTGAAAAAGAATTTTGAGACTTAGCTGAAGGGCAATTTGGTCAAGTGTGCCCAGCACTTTCCAGGTGTCGAACACGCACAGGGTTCGGCTCAGATTCCAAAGCAGAATTTGGGTCGGGTCGTGTCAAGGAATGCAAAGATATAGTGAATACGTAAGTTGATTTACTACATTGTAATGTGTGTTCGTAGACTAATGTTAATAACTACATAAGTAGAAAAGTTATGAAAGATTTGTTGCCATCACTAAGATGTTTACGGGTGGTATCATTGTCACTTTACAAAAATGTCACCGAGTTACCTGATTCTATTGGAAACCTCATTCACTTGCGCTACTTGGATCTTTCCCATACTGCAATTGAAAGTTTACCTAGGGCACTTTGCAAACTCTACAACTTACAGACATTACTATTGTCAAATTGTTCATCTCTCCTTGAATTGCCTGCAGACATTAGAAAATTGATTAATTTACAGAAATTAACGTTGGCATATTGCAAGCATGAGGGAGTTGATTAATTTGCATCATCTTGATGTTTGGGGAACTAAAATTGAAGAGATGCCTGTGCAAATAGGTAGACTGAAAAGTTTGACACTACTACAAAAAGGGCAAAAGACGACCAGTAAACAACGATGGTAGATCAAAAAACCGTCGTTGTTTTTTAAAAGACGACGGTAATAGAAACCCGTCGTAGAAACATACTTTAAACACCTAAAAAACGGCACAAGTATAGATATTTTGAAACCACGACGCACCAAATTAAAAAAGCGTCGTCTTATTACAAAGGTATTTTCAGAGTTAAAATCTGAACCTAAAAACAACGACTGCATCTATGAAATCACCGCCGTAGAAAGCAAAGACGACGATATAAAAATAAGACGCCGTGTTAATTAATTAAAAAACACGACCCAATTTTCTTAGTCAGCGACGCATAAATTCAAAGGAATCTACGACGGTTAATTACAAAAAAAATTGACGATTTAAATTAAGTTACCACGACTGTAAATATAAATTTATCGACTTTTTAATTATACTATACTACGACGGTATCCATAACTCTACTGTCGCATAATTGTACTAACCACGACGGTTTGTTAAATTAACGACGTACAAATTTTATGCCATTATTCGTCTATCATTACCAGAGTGAACTCTGTTCCTCATCATAATCGAACCAGAATGAACAAAGGCAATGTTTTAGAAGTGGATGATGTGCCAATTACTCTCACAAGGAGTTTGAGGGCAAGAAGCTTGTCTTAGCCGCCAAGGAAGGTCTCAAGCTTGATGAGAGTGAAGACGAGGCAAAGAAGAAGGAAGAGTTGAAGGAGAAGTTTGAGGGACTCTGCAAGGTTGTGAAGGATGTTTTGGGTGACAGAGTGGAGAAGGTTGTGGTGTCTGACCGTCTGACCGTGCTGGACTGCCAACATGGAAAGAATCATGAAGGCTCAGGCCTTGAGGGATAACAGAGCGGCTGGGTACATGTCGAGCAAGAAGACCATGGAGATCAAAAAACTCCTCGATTCCCATTTTCATCAAAATCAACTGTTTCTTCAAAACTCCTGTGTAGCAAGGGTGGAACCAGACTTAGAACTTGTTGTGGGTTGTGCCCTCGTATGCCTTCAAACGAGCAAGTGCGGCTGGAAACCCATGCAGGTTCTAAGGCTGGTTCCACCCTTGCTACACAAGAGGATGTAGCAAACCCATGCTTGGCCCTGATGCAGACCTTGTTCTCCTTCTGTGCAGAAAGACAATTTTTTAGATGATGTGTGTGTGTTTGTGTCTTTCAGATACACACACATCAACATCCAAACTGAAAAATGAAAGCGAGGTGAGACAGAGAGGTGATGTGCCTCCAGAGAGGTGAGAAAAAGTTGAAACCCTAATTGAAAAATGAAGACGACAGAAAGACAGAAAACCCATTATTTATAAACAAATCTTTTATACCACGTCGGTTTTTTACATTATAGACGTTTATATATAACATACACGTCGTTTTAATTTAAAATAAGGTCGTATAAATTATTTAACAACGACGCCATATAAAAACGACGTTGTAATTTTTTGGAAAATTAATTTACTGTGTAATTAAAAAATTACACGTCGGTATGAGTAATTAAAACAACGTGGTATTAATGTTTCACGTCGGTATGAGTAATTAAAACGACGTGGTATTATTGAATATAAGGTCGTTGGGTAAATTGGAAAATGACGATTCATCTTTTTTGAAGAAACATTCGTCGTGTAATTCGATTTAAAAATGTCGTTTCATTAAAACATACCGTCGTGTAAAGTAATATTATAGGGCAGTGTTAACAATAGCGCCGTATAATGTATCATACTAGGGCGCATACTATTAATAGCGTCGTTTTTATGAAACGGTTTTTTATTATTTTAAACTTTCCGCCTTCCTGACCCATACTTGCACTGTTTCCAAACCCGAGAAAAACTTTCAAGCTTCTCTCATTTTTCATTCTCCAAGAACTGTTTCAAACTTTCAAGCTTATCTCCTCTTCGTCTTCATCTCCTCTTCGTCTTCATCTCTGAACTGAAACACCAAACTCCAGAAGAAAGCTTTCATCGCAAGCAAAGGGTAAGCATTTCTGGAAGGATTTTTGTTCCTGTTTTGCATGCGCATATCATTTTCGTTTTTTAAAATCTTTTTACATTTTTTCTTTCCAAGTTTGATAAAATTTGCAGACAAAGACGAAAAGTTTCCAAGTTTGAACACTACTCTGGTTCTTTTACTTCAACTAAATAAGACGACGGTGGCTTGTTATTTACGTGGTTAGATTTATAGACCACGACGGTTCGTCAGTCACCCTAGCGTCGTGTGAAAGTTTTCTTCGTTGTTTTTTAAAATGAGATCCTTTTTTTGTTTTTGATTTTTAAGGATATATTCATCGCATGTTTGATTTCTCTGAACAATGGTTTTTGTTTCGAAAATCTTTTTAATTATTTTTCTGCTGAAAATATTTTACGTTGTTCCTAATTTGTTTTTGTGGTATAGACGATGGTATATTAATATTTACGTCGTTTTATTTTCAATACCACGGTGATTTTTATTATTAACGTCGTTGTAATATTTAATACTCTGTTTTTTGATTATATCATAAGACGTCGGTTGTTTATTATTGACGTCGTCGTAATATATTATCACGTCGGTTATTAATTACCGTCGTTTAAATTTATTATTACGTCGGTTGTTTTGTTCTTACGTCGTTTGAAATATTATAATACGTCGTAGTTTATAAATAATCGTCGTGGTTTTTCTTAATTTCACTGATATATTTTCACTTGCAAGTTTAATTTGTCTGTAACCATGGTTTCTCAATCCCAAAGTAAGGAGTCTGGCTTGAAAAAAAATGAATCCTCGAAGAAGGAGCTTAGTGTTGTAAATCCTCAAACCAAGTCCTCGAAGAAGATGAAGTTTGTTTCATCTTCTGAGACAGAACCAGGCAGCACGGCAACTATTTCTGAGGAGCCAAAGTCAGGTCGGGGTATGAGCACAATGCCCCGTGTTGTGCAGAGAAAAATTCAGAAAATCAAGCCTGTTGTTGAGTACAATGAAGAAGGGAAACCATATGGCCGTGCACATAATGAGATGCAGTCCTACATTGGTGTGTTGGCACGCTCCAGAGTCCCACTTGTGGACAAGAAATGGGTTCAAATATCCAAGGATATAAAAGAGCAGATTTGGGAAGCCGTTGACATGGCTTTTGTGGTTGGTAAAGGGGGCAAGCAAATGGTGCTATCTTCTGCCGCCAAGAAATGGAAGGATTTCAAGTCTACACTAACGAGGTTTCATATCCTTCCATTCATCAAGGAGCAGGATAGATTAAGGCAGCCCCCTGAAACATACAAATTCATAGAGAAAGCTCAATGGGATGCCTTTGTAGCTTCAAGGTTATCTGAAAAATTTGGGGCTGTTCATGAAGAACAATCACAGAGGAGGGAGAAACTCGAGTACAATCATCGATTGTCTCGAAAAGGATATGTTGGTTTTAAGGAGGACTTGAAGGAAATCATGCCTGGGGTAAATATTGATCGATCTACCTTATGGAAAAAAGCAAGAGAAGACAAACATGGTAACATCCCGGATCCAAAGACTGCAGAGAAAGAAAAATTAATTGTAAGCCTACTCACTCTGTTTTAAAAATTTTATTACGTCTGCTGTTATATTTTTGCGTCGTGTGAAAAGTTTTACTACGTCGAAATATTTTAAAACACGTCGTTAAAGGTCTGAATCTGGAATCCATGCTCTGTTTTTTGTAATTATATCATAAGACGTCGGTGGTTTATTATTGACGTCGTTTTAATAAATTAATAACGTCGGTATTTAGTTAGCGTCGTCTTAAATATTATATTACGTCGATTGTTATGTTATTCAGTCGTGTGAAATATTATATTACGTCGATTTTTTATAAATAACCGTCGTTTGTTTCCTTATTCTGACTTTTTATTATGTCTTTTTGTTAGGATGATTTGCAAAAGCAAGTCTCTGAAGGCACTATTTCTCTGTCAGGAACCAATGATGTTTTGACAATGGCTTTGGGTCCCGAGCATCCAGGAAGAGTTAGAGGGGTAGGGGCTGGGGTTTCCCCTAAGCAATACTTCAATTTACCTAGACAACAGAAGGTAAGGTTTGCTTATCAATTGAAGGAAAGTGTAAGACTTGTCCTTCAAGAAGAGACTTTGAAAATGGAGGCTAGATCAAGGGAAGAGAGTTTAAAGATAGGACCAAGCAATTGGTAGAAGCTGAGAGGGAAAATTTGCTGAGTTAGCTTTCAAAACTCATCCCCAATTTTGATCCAAGCGTGCTGAAACTGAATACATTGTCCCAAATCCAAGGGAAAAGTCCCAAAAATCCAATGTCGGACAAAGCAAGCTGCTCTGGGGCACTTGATGTTAGAGCCCTACAATTTGAGGAGGATACTGCCAAGAATGGGGAAAAGCAGGAGGAAATGGTAACGTCTTTGAACTTTGAATTCTCTGTTTCTCTGTTTATATTTACCGCCGTGTTAAAGTTATACCACGACGCTTTTTATTAAACCGTCGTTTGATGTTATTCAGACGTCTGTAATTATTTCATACCGTCTTCTGTTAATATTTACCACGACGGTTTATTTATTTGTTTTAATTTTTCTACAAGGTCATTTATATATTTCTTTATTTCTTAAAACAGAAATCCGAGGAAGTAGAAAAGAGAGTAGAAGGAAAGATACTTGAGATAGTTGAACAGGTAAATTCTCATAACTTTGCATTTTTCATTTTTTTTTTCAATAAAGGAATTACCACGACGTTTATTATTTAATGTCGTTCAATGAATGTTACACGTCTGCAATTATTTAATTGAATGTTTAAATTGTTGTACAAGCTTACATACCGTCGTAGTATATGAAATACCACGACGTTTATTATTTACCGTCGTTTGATTAAATATACACGTCATTAATTCTGAAATACCGTCGTTTGTTATTATTACCACGACGGTTTAATTTAATTTTTTTACTTTTTTTTTTTGCCCTTTTTGAACTATGTCTTATATATATTTCTTTATTTCTTATAACAGAAATCTGGGGATGGTGAAAAGATTGAAGAAAAGAAAGATGAAAAGGTAAATTCTCTAAACTTTGCCTTTTTCATTTGTTTTTCAATTTTCAGACGTCTATATTTTCTTTCAACCGTCGTTTGTTTTAAATTTCCACGCCATTTTTTATTTAGTTGAATGTTTAAATTGTTGTACAATCTTTCTTATATATATATATCTCTTTATTTATTATAACAGCAATCCAGTGTTGGAGAAAAGCAAATTGAAAAGGTAAATTCATTAATTATGAATTTTGCATTTGAATTAGACGTCGGTTTTATTTAAACGACGTAATAAAGTATTCATTACGACGGTATTTTTTTAACGTCGTTTAACACATTTTAAGACGACGTTTTGTTATTTAAACCGTCGTTGTTATTTATTTACCACGTCACTTTATGTTGCTTTATTTGTTCAAACAGAGTACTGAAGTACCAGATTATTCAAAGCTGGAGTTGCCATCTTCTTTACAATCCCTTTGTAGTTATGTTGAATCGACACTAAAGCCTCAGGAGAAGACTATGACCTTTACTATTGAGAAGGAGGTGTTTGGCATAGATCGTAACACCTTCGTCTTGCATGAAGATATTACCCAATTTGCTGGCATGGAAGAAATTGGGGCTACTATCGTTGCAGTATATATGAGGTTTGTCCTTATCAAATATTCATTTGACACTCTCCTTTATGTTTTAAAAAAAAAACACTCATGGTTTCAATTCATATATTTAGGTGCCTATTTGATCATCTGAAAGCTGCAAATATGGTGAATATGGTTGGCTTTATCGACCCTACTGCAATTAGTGCCGACGCTGGTTCATTAACTGACAGATCACATCTCGTAGCCAATCGACTTCAAAAAACAGATGGTGAACAGATTTTCCTGATGCCTTACAATCCAGGGTTAGTCTCCAAACAAAAAACAGGATTTTGTTTGTATGATGCTCTGCATATAAAACTATTTAACCTTTATATTTATTTTGTGCAGCCGTCATTGGGTCTTGATCATTGTGAGAGCAAAGAAGGAGACCGTCTATTTTCTGGATCCACTGCCTGGAAATCGTGTTGTGGATGAGGACGGGAAAAATATAGTGAACTCTGCTCTAAAAATGTATAATACACACATAGGCAGAGTAGGCCGTAAAACACCTCGTTGGAAAACTCTGCCCGGCACTCCAAAGCAACCAAGCAATGTAGAATGCGGGTATTATGTCATGCGCTTTATGAGAGACATCATAAAGGATACTTCCCTGGAATTTGAGAAGACGGTAAGAAGAGGAATTTTCAGATTTATTTTTATGTGGGTTTTTATATTATCAACGACGGTAAATTAAAAATACCGTCGTTGAATATATATACTACGTCGGTAAATGAATAATAGCGTCGTCTGTGAGATTAATCTTTGTTTATGGACTGCAGTTTGCCAAAGGAAATGATCAAGCGCCATACCCCCAAGTTGCCATTGAAGAAGTTAGGAAAGAATGGGCAGAGTTTGTGTGTTCATATGGAGTAGAGGAATTTTAGCATACTTAAACATTTTTATAAAATGTACAAATTTTGTTAGAATTAGACAAGTTTTTGTACAAAATTGGTTAGAATTAGCAAGTTTTTGTTGACGTCAACGTCCCTGTAAATTTGTTGAGGTTTTCATGTTGTGAAAAACCCAAGATCATGCTGAACCAAATTTGTTGAGGTTTTCATGTTGTGAAAAACCGTAGTTTCTTCAAAAAGACGTTGTAGACATATAACCACGTCACAGTTTTTAAAAAGCGACGTAAAAGGGTTTTCAAACGACGCTCTTGGTTCTATAGACGACGTTGTTTTCTTGATATTAGACGGCGAGAAGTTAAGAGTTTTGGTCGTGGAAAATGGTTTGTACGTCGTTTTTATGTGTAAAAATGGCCATGGTTTAAAATTTAAACGACGTTTTTTTTTAAAATTAAGTCGTTTATAATTATTTAAAACGTCGTTAATTTATTAACGCCAACGTGGTTTGTGGGTTTTATTAATAATATTTTATTCCATTTAATTCGAAATATTCATAATAAATTTAAAATAAATCCAAAAAATGCAACGTCAACTCCTATGAAGTCATTGCAATATTTTCTTCCCCCTTAAGCTTTAAAAAATTAAGTTTGATAGGGGGATAAAGGTTTGTTTTTGGGGTTTAGGGTTTATGGTTAATATATATTAGGCCCTAAAACCATAAATCCTTTTCTATAATTATTTAAACATATATATATAATTTAGGGTTTATATTTTATGGTTTAGGGTTTAGGTTTTAGGGTATAGATGTCATATTTAACGACGGTTTTATTGTTTTCCGTCGATGGTTTACGAAGACCGCATTTCTAAACCGTGGTTTCTTTAAAATGACGTTGTACACACATAACAACGTCATATTTTTCTACAAAGCGACGTAAATTATGGTTAAAACGACTCTATTGGTTCTATAGACGACGTTGTTTTCTTGATATTAGACGGCGATAGGTTAAGAGTTTATGTCGTGGAAAATAGTTTGTACGTCGTTTTATTTGTAAAAATGGCCATGGTTTGAACTGTAAACGACGTTTGTTATTAAAATTAAGTCGTTTATATTAGTTAAAACGTCGTTAATTTATTAATGACGACGTGGTTTGTGGGTTTTATTAATAATATTTTATTCTATTTAATTCGAAATATTCATAATAAATTTAAAATAAATCCAAAAAATGCAACGTCAACTCCTATGAAGTCATTGCAATATTTTCTTCCCCCTTAAGCTTTAAAAAATTAAGTTTGAGTTATACAAATTTAAAATTACCACCAAAAACTAAAATATTTTCATGAGTCACAACTCACTTATACTTTAATGGTTTAGGGTTTAGGGTTTAGGGTTTATATAGATTTAGAAAAGGGATTAGGGTTTAGGGTTTTATGGACGAGATATTTTAGGCCATAAAACCCTAATCCCTTTTGAAAAATTATTTTTAAAAACAATATATATAATTTAGGTTTTATTTATTAGGGTTTAGGGCATATTTCTTTAGACATTTTAACGACGGTAGTGGAGTTTTGCGTCGTAAGTATATTTACAACGACGTCATTTTTAAAATAAGCGTCATGTTTAGGTTGAACTTTTAACGACGATTGTGTTTTTGTTTCCGTCGATGTTTTTTAAAAAGCGCACTTTCTAAAAATTTCAGCTCGACCTAAAATTTTCAGATTTCGCTCTAACTCTTATACAAGTTGACCATAGTCTGTGTCCTAAAACATTTCGCTCCGCTCTCTCACTTCAACTCTAATTCAAAGTTGGTCTCTCCGTCGAATCCAAGTTGGCCAAGTTTACAACTCCGTCGAATCCAAGTTGGCCATAAGCTGTGAGCTCTGCCTACCTGTAAGTGCAAACCCTAATCTCATGCTTGTAAATTCATTGAATGATATTCAGTTCTGTGGTAAAGGGTTTTGTGATTTTTTAATGTTGTCGACGGTATGGGTTAATGGATTTAATGTTTAATGTTTTCATGAATCGGGTTTAGGGTTTAATCTTGTCGGACCTTTTAATACTCTCTGTTATTATGAATCGGGAATGGATTTAATATTTTCATGCTTAGTATGTGTTGGTTTCGTGCTTAGTATTAATGTATATGTTGTGTTCTTAATACCCTACATAAAAATTAATGTATATGTTGTGTTCTGAATATATTCTGGGTTCTTGAAAATAAACTTGGATTTCGAAATCTTTTTTATGCATACGACGACGGTTTTTTTAACAAACCGTCGTCTATAAAAATATACCACGACGCCTGTTTTAACTACCGTCGTGGTTCAAGTTCGCTGGCGTCTGTTTCTAGCTAGCATTAGACGACGTTTTTTTAAAACCCGTCGTCTATATATGTGTAATACGTCTGTTGTTGTTTAAAAACCGTCGTCTGTATACTATATTATTTGCTATTAAAACCTTATATAATCTGCTATAGTGATAGTCATTGCTTGTCTTTTCACCTTATTATAGATAATAGGATATAGTGTCCAAGATGGATAAGTCATGGATGCACTCGGATAGAAGATCGAAGGCAAATGAGTTAGGGGTGGAAGCATTTTTGCAATTTTCAGTAGAAAATCTTCTAACTACAACGCATATCCGTTGTCCATGTGTTAAATGTGCGAATTTGAAATTGTTTGGGGTTGGAATTATAAGGGATCACTTATACTTTAATGGAGTTGACCAAAGCTATAAGAATTGGACATTTCATGGAGAACCTTGGGAACCAATTGCAACTAGTAATGCTAGTAGAAATGTTGAAGAAGATGATGACCATAGTAGGTACAGTTTTGTGTCTGAAGAAATAGAGATGGATGATAATGATTTTGGTGATTTTGGATCCGATCCTTGTGAGTTTGCTAATGTGATTGGGGATGGAGATCAACCATTGTACCCTGGTTGTAGAAAGTACACCAAGTTATCGGCATTAGTGAAGTTGTATAATTTGAAGGCAAAACATGGGATGAGTGATGTATGTTTTACAAAATTATTGATACTTCAGGGTGAGTTGCTTCCAGAAGGAAATACAATACCGGCCTCTATGTATGAGGCAAAAAAGACTTTGTGTGCATTGGGGCTGAGTTATGAGAAAATCCACGCATGCCTCAATGATTGCATCTTGTATAGGAAGGAGTATGAAGATTCAACTAATTGTTCTACTTGTGGTATCTCAAGGTGGAAGGAAACCAAAGATGGATTCTTGAAAGAGGGTGTGGCAGCGAAGGTGTTGTGGTATTTTCCTCCAATTCCAAGGTTTAAAAGGATGTTTCAATCACATGAGACAGCTAAGAATTTGACTTGGCATGCTGCTAGAAAATCAATTGACGGTCAGATGTCTCATCCAGCGGATTCCCCGTCTTGGAAACTTGTTGATGATAAATGGCCCGAATTTGGTAATGAGCCGAGAAACTTGAGATTGGCTCTTTCATCTGATGGATTCAATCCCCACAGTTCTCTAAGTAGCAGATATAGTTGCTGGCCAGTTATCTTAGTTACATATAATCTCCCACCATGGCTGTGCATGAAACGAAAGTTCATGATGTTGACTTTATTGATTTCCGGTCCTAAACAACCCGGAAATGATATAGACGTCTACTTGGAGCCTTTGATTGATGATTTAAAATCTTTGTGGGATGGGATTAGAGGAGTGTATGATGCACACATAGGAGAATATTTTACACTCAAAGTTGCATTACTGTGGACCATTAATGATTTTCCCGCCTATGGAAACTTATCTGGTTGTGTTGTTAAAGGATATAAAGCTTGTCCAATATGCGGCGATGATACACCTAGTCACAGGTTGAAAAATGGCCATAAAATTTGTTACATTGGGCATAGAAAATGGTTACCAATCAATCATCCATATAGGAGGCAACGTGCAGCTTTTAATGGGAAACCTGAATATGGCACGCCTCTGGAGCCATTAACGGGAGAAGAAGTGCTGCATATGGTTGAAGATATTAATTACATATGGGGATCGAAAAAAAGGGGAGGTGGAGGTGAAAATGATGGTGACAGAGTTTGTTGGAAGAAGAAGTCAAAATTCTTTGATCTTGAGTATTGGAAATACCTTCCAGTGAGGCATGTCCTCGATGTTATGCACATTGAGAAGAATGTTTGTGATAGTATCATTGGTACATTGATGGAGATCCCTGGAAAAAATAAAGATGGGATTGCTGCTCGGTTAGATTTATTGAACATGGGGGTCAAAACTGATTTGCAACCCGAGTATGGAGAAAGAAGTACTCGTTTGCCTCCAGGGCCTTGGAATTTGTCAAGAGCAGAGAAGAGAGCTGTTTGTACCATATCTGACCCTCCACTCATTCAACGACACGTGGATCTTGGAAACTCACCCAAACACCCATGCCTCGAACAATCGGCATCTGCTACCGATGGCACTGTCTCAAAGCAGCAAACAGCCGCTACAGGCCCAACACAGTATACAATCGGTACCCCCTACCGATTCTGCAGAATCAACCTCGAAGCACCCGCCCGAAATATCTAAGGACTCGTGTCAACCTCATAGGGCCCTCCCACGAGTCCCACATCGAAAGTGAGTACTAAGAGCATCCAAAACTCCCTTTATAAATAGCCCCCTTCAGTACAATACAGGGGTAAGACTTTTCAGCTTGACTTTTATACTATTATATTGTCAACAGCAAAAGCTCTTAGAAAACAATCTTACTTCGGCATCGGAGGGTCTTAGGCTGGTTCCACACCGGTTCCATAGACCTCACGAGTCTTAGCTTCCTTCTATTCAGGATCAGCATCCGAAGACAGGAAGAATCTCCATCTATCACTCAATCGATCTCCTAGATCGTCCACATCTCTTGTAAGTTGCACTCATCTCTATCTGTTCAAGTTTTAGTGCCAACAAGAGCGGTTTGCAATTCTTTCTATGGTATGAAGGTCCCTGATGGTTATTCTTCAAATATAAAAAATCTTGTATCTTTACAAGATTCAAGACTTCTTGGCCTTAAATCACATGATTGTCATACCTTAATGCAACAATTGCTCCCTGTGGCAATTCGTTCTGTTTTGGAGAAGCCTGCAAGGTATGCAATAACTCGTTTGTGCTTCTTCTTCAATGCTATATGTGCAAAGACGGTTGATGTTTCCAAGCTAGATAAATTGGAAGAAGATGTAGTAGTTACTTTGTGTTTGCTTGAAAAATACTTTCCACCTTCATTCTTCGATATCATGGTTCATCTAGTAGTACATCTTGTCAGAGAAGTTCGTCTATGTGGGCCAGTATATTTTAGATGGATGTATCCGTTCGAAAGATATATGAAAGTTCTAAAGGGGTATGTTCAGAACCGTACTCATCCCGAAGGTTGCATTGCGGAGCGTTATATAGCTGAAGAAGCTGTAGAATTTTGCACTGAACATTTATCTGATATTAGTACAATTGGAGTGCCATCAAGTCAGAAGATAGGAGTTTCAAAGCCATTATCAGGTTGCACAGTGAGCTTAGTTGATCGGGACCTGTTGAACCAAGCACATCTATATGTCTTGGAGAATACGGAGGAAGTTCTACCTTATATCGAGTATGAGTTTTATTCCTTAAGTTTCCATTTTAAATTATTCCTTATGTTTATCTTATATGTTTGGGACCGTAATGCTTGAATTTTTCATGTCATGTAGGGATCATATGATCCACATCAAGGCCGCTTATCCAAAATTTAGAAAGAGAACAAAGTGGCTGCAAGATAAGCACAATAGCACTTTCATTCAATGGCTACACTTCAAGGTATATGTTATTCAATAACATATTGGACTTTTAATTTTCTTCTTTCTATGTTAGATTGAATTAAGATATGATTAATTTGCAGGTTCAAAGTGAACTTGATGAGGGAGGCAATCATGGGGTATTAGAAAATTTAAGGTGGCTAGCAGTTGGTCCAAACATGGCAGTGCCATTATATAGGAGCTATCTTATTAAAGGTGTTAAATTTAACATCAAGGCACAAGATGATGTGCGGACAGTTCAAAATAGTGGAGTTTATTTACTTGCACATACCATGCAAGTTGCTAGTGCCAAGGATAAAAACCCAATTCTCTCAAATATGGGTTTTTATGGTGTCATTCAAGAAATTTGGGACCTTGACTACCAAAAGTTTACAATCCCAGTCTTTAGGTGTGATTGGATAGATAGTACTTCCGGCCTTGTAGTCGACGAACTTGGATTTACCCTTGTAGATTTGAGTAAAATTGGACATAGGAATGACCAATTTGTTTTGGCTTCTCAAGTCAAACAAGTATTTTTTGTTGACGACCCGATGCATCATGGTTGGTCGGTAGTGTTATCAGCGCCTAATAGAGAATATAATGATGATGTTATTGGTGATGATGTCTTAGGTGATGTGAGAATTGAGTGTGAGCCATTTACTAGAGGGATGCCAAATGTTGACACATTTGATGAACTAGTGGGTGAGTTTGGGAGTCAAAATATTCGAGATGGGTGTGAAGATATATGGATTGAATGATGCTCTTGTAATTTATGAAATTATTTATGCCCTAAACAGCACTACTGTATGACATTAATTTTGTAATAAATTGTAATGTGTTTTCTTCACTTTCATTATGCAGGTTTTGGACACAAAACAATCAGTACATAAAATACTGGTTCAGTATTATAAAACGACGGTCCTTATAAAACTGTGAAAAACAGACATCTGTTGTCATAAAATTGTCAATAAAAATGACGTTTTGGAGCATTCAACGACGGCATTGAATTTACCGACGTCTAAAAGCGAACTAAAAGTGAAAAAATACGACGTTATTGTGAAACAGTTATTAACGATATCACGTCGGAGAAGGATAAAGAGCTGACATGTAATTACAAATAACACGACTTTAGTACAATAATACCGACGTCTAAAAGGACAGATATTGAACCTGAACGTTACAAAAGACGACGTCTTGGATGGATTAGACGACTATTATTTTACTAAAGACGACGTATAAATAGAGAAACACGACTGTCTTTTACATGATCACGACGTTGTATATCATATACTACGTCGTTTATAGAAATAAATATGTCGTAAGTCATGAGCCTAACATATTTTCCACGTCGGTTATGTAAATATATAAGACGTAGTATATCTTAATAACAATGACGGTGATTTACACTAACCACTATTTTTTTTGTAAAATACGTTGTTTGTTACAACAACGACGGTGATTTACACTAACCGCTATTTCCACGTCAATATTAATGGAAAAACTGAAGTAACAATTCTATTTCACGACGGTTATATAAATATATTGGACGTCGTATGTTTTAATAACGTCATATTTTATTTATTTAAAGACATTGTTTTCTTTTACACGACGATGGATGTAGAAAATAGGTCGTCTATTCTTCTCCAGGACAATTTTTTGGTTCATTTTTCAGTGTACAGACGTCGGTTTTTTTTGTAAATGACGTTGTTTGTTACAACAACGACGGCGATTTACCCTAACCGCTATTTCCACGTCATTATTAATGGAAAAAACGAAGTGGCAATACTATTGCACGACGGTTATATAAATATATTGGACGTCGTATAATTTAATAACGTCATATTTTATTTATTTAAAGACGTATTGTATTCTTTTACACGACGGATGTTGTATAAAATAGGTCGTTTATTCTTCTCCAGGACAATTTTTTGGTTCATTTTTCAGTGTACAGACGTCGGTGTTTTTTTGTAAATGACGGTGTTTGTTATAACAACGACGGTAATTTACCCTGACCGCTATTTCCACGTCAATATTAATGGAAAAAACGAAGTGGCAATACTATTGCACGACGGGTATATAAATATATTGGACGTCGTATGCTTTAATAACATCATATTTTATTTATTTAAAGACGTATTGTATTCTTTTACACGACGGATGTTGTATAAAATAGGTCGTCTATTCTTCTCCTGGACAATTTTTTGGTTCATTTTTCAGTATACAGACGTCGGTTGTTTTTTGTTAATGACGTGGTTTGTCATAACAACGACGGTGATTTCGCGTCGTGGTTTTACTTTGCAAAAGACGTCGCTCGATTCTACGACGGTTTGAAAACCAAATTCACGACGGTGAATTCCCGTCGTCTTTTGCCTTTTTTGTAGTAGTGTGAGAACATTGATTGCTTTTGTTGTGGGAAAATCTATTGGGTCAAGCATAGGAGAATTGAGGGAGTTGCCGCAGCTTGGAGGAAAACTTTCAATTTTGAAGCTACAAAATGTAGTTGATGCGAGGGTTGCACTGCAAGCCAATATGAAGGACAAGAAAGATCTCAAAGAGTTAGAGTTTTCATGGGGTGTGAAGGATGCTGATGATTCCCAAAAGGAGAAAGATGTACTTGACAAGCTCCAGCCTTGCGTGAATTTGAAGAAACTAACCACCAAATTCTATGGTGGAACAATTTCCCGAATTTATTAGGGGACTCTTCTTTCTCTAACATACAAGTCATGCATCTCAGTGATTGTAGATATTGTTGGTCGCTGCCACCAGTTGGGCAGCTACCCAGTCTCAAAGAGCTCTATATAGAAAGAATGAAGTCTTTTAAGACAATTCTATGGCAGAAATGGAGCCTCTCTGATTCAGCCATTTCAATGTCTGGAGAGGCTGGTGTTTAGGGAGATGGAAGAGTGGGAGGAATGGGTACCAAGTGCAAGTGGAGGTGAATATGGTCCAGACTTTCCTCATCTCCAGGAGCTGATAGTAATCGAATGTCCGAAACTAAGAGGAAGCTTGCCTTGTGAGCTGCCTTGCTTGAAGAAGCTTATGGTGATTGGGTGTCAAGTTTTACATGATGTAAAGCCCACTACCACAACTACCAGTAGTCTTAACTACAAACCTCTTGAACAATTGGATATAGAACGATGCCAGGCCGGTCTGTTATCATTATTAGAGACAAAGTTCCTGTCCCAACTTTACATTGGAATTGTTGTTGACGTACAATGCTTACCCAACTACAATCGTCTTCAAAGTTTGTTTCTTTGGCAATGTCCAATGCTGTCGTCGTTCCCTAAAGATGGCCTACCCACTACGTTGACATCACTCTCTATATACGATAGTAGGAAATTAGAATTCCTAGCCGATGAGATGTTGGCCAAATTGACATCGCTTGACCGTTTGTACATACGGAAGAGCTGTGATTCAATGAGGTTCTTATCGTTGGGCATTTTTCCCAAATTGACGAGCCTTTACATTGGGGAATGTGAGAATCTGGAATCCCTTTCCATTGATGAGAATCTCAGCCATCTCAATAACTTGTGTTTTCCCCTGAGTTTCTTTTTAGTCCATGGATGCGAGAAATTGAAGTCATTCCCCAAACGCATTCACACCCTCACAGCCCTTGGATCTTTGTCGATAGGGGATGTTTCGAATCTGGAGTCATTTGCAGAAGATGGGGATTTGCCTCCCAACCTCCGAAAGTTTAGCATTGAGAATTGTAAGAGACTGAGGCCTTCATCTTCATCAGCAGGGGAGTACTGTAACTGGGGTTTGCAAGCAATTGTCTCCCTTGAATCATTTGTTATCGTTGGAAGTGACCATGACTTGGAGACGTTGCTCAAGGAACAGCTGCTCCCTACCACTCTTCGCAGTCTCTACATCTCTTCTCTATCAACTCTGGAATCTTTGGACGGAAAGGGTCTTGAACACCTCACTTCTCTTCAAAATCTACATATTAGAAAGTGTGACAATCTCCAATGCCTGCCAGAAGAGGGTTTGCCGCCATCTCTTCAAACGCTAAGTATCTACAGATGTTCTGCCATGGAGAAAAGGTATAAGAATAAGACGGGACAAGATTGGGCCAAGATTTCTCACATTCCTTGCATCGAGATAGGCAACGAAGTGATCATATAATATGAGCTATTCCATATTTCACTCTCAATGCTCAACTCTCAAATGAAACTCAGGTGAGGTCATTGATCATGTCTGCTGTTTGTTAATTGCATTGTCAGTGCGGTGCGGGTTACTGGTCTGATGCTATTTTCTCATTTGTGCTTTACACAAAAACTCAATCTGATTTGTAATAATATTTTGGTGAGTAAATTCTGGTTTTATTTACATTATTTCTTGTTAGGGAGTGGTTTTGCAGGACGGCATACCTTCTCTTGGGGTGCTTTTCATTTTGCAACATTTCTTTACGTGTGATTTCCAGAGGAGGGTTTATCATTGTATATAGCTCTTCGGGTGGTTTTTCTACAAAACAAGTGTCACAAAGGAGGAGAAACCAAAAAGATTTACTTGGAATATCTCAAGTCTCCTTTGAGATAAAGGCATCGAATGCACAACATTGTTTTGGTACTATTTCATAGTTAAAATGTGTTTCCCAAATCTCCTTTGAGCTACTTTAAATGGTATTCAACGTCTATGGATAACCTGGGACTTCAAGTTCAAAGAAATACTGGTCCAAACCACACAATATGCGTTTCCCAAGTCTCTTTTTTCTTTCCCCTGTTTTGTTTCTTATAAAAGAAATACAGGTCCAAACCACATGGATCTAATTGCATAATAACGGACCAAACCATCACCATTCAGGTCCATGGACCAAAACATACAAAGACGGTATCTGATATGTTTTGATAAAAAACTAATATTACAATAAACCAAATCCATTGAGATTAGGAATGACAAATTTATGTTTACAAAAATTGGATTCTGCTTGAGTGATTTTACCAATTAGACAGCACAGCAGAACCGATTTCAAAATTACTAATTTAATAAAATAAAATAAAAAAGCATTCTACCTATGTTAGAAACATAAAGGGCATCATGCTTGAAGCTACACTCTACATAGCCGTCGGACGTAAGTGAGTAAGCGCACATCATGCTTCATATCACTACGATCGTGACAGAATGGGCTTCCACAGAGACAATGGAAGGGGTTCATGGGATGGCCACCATCACGATCACGGTCATGAAAGTCGATGCCGTAGGCCTGAAACACCATAAGCATTTGAAGTTGGATGATAATGCCAAACACACATTAATAACATATCATATACTCGTGAAACCCCCCTCTTACCCAAGTCAGCTCCTCCATAGCAGTGACATTCCGTGTGGTGAAAAGGGAAATCTGCATGAAATGAATAAAAGAAATCATTTTTCAGTTGTATTAAGAATTGGTTTGACTACTAGTATGAAGAAGATCGAAAGGATGAGATCATTGAATGCTGCAAAATCATACATGACAGTAGCGATGATCTGGGGTCTCCACTTCCACAGGGATCTATTCCAAGGTTGCATCAGAACATCTGACCAGTAAATGTAAAATGTTTCAGGAGAAGATTTTAGCAACAAAGATGTATTCAAGGAGAGGAGCAAATTAACCTGCTCTCATTAATCAAGATATTGAAGATTAAAGAGATTGAAGTGATGCTCGTAAATGATTGTATAATAACTGTCTCTTGATAAATAATTTATAATACATACAAAAATTGAGTGATGCTTGTAAATGATTGTATAATAACTGTCCATTAAGTTTATTGCACGTGGCAATAACTTAACTTTCATATATGCATGCAATCTAAGATTAACATTAAATAATGAACAAAGAAATTGGGGAGTTTTGATAGACAGAGTGGCGGAGATGATCATGTTCACCCATAAGATGTTAGAGGGGGTGTCATGAAACCAAATTGGTTATTTTGGGTAGAGAAGGTCAGTTGAATTGATTTGAGTATAAAGAAACTACAAACCATGTAAAGGGATGCAGTCAATAATTAGACCACTGACAAGAAAATACTTCTATACGAAGGAAGGCTAAACAGCTAAACCTGGAATTTATGCAATCTGAAAATTTCTTTGTTTGAGGAGTAGATAAATGGTGTAACCTATCAACAGAGCATGCTAATCAACAGTTTGAAATGTTCAATAAACCTGAGCAACAAAGTGCAACACATTTCCTTCCAACAGCTGTTAAGATACAAATGTATATAAATGTACACACAACCTACATTAGGCTATAATTACTTCTTGCATTATAGGGTAAGTACATATAAACCTAGAAGATGCAGAATTATCTTAATGATAGCATAAAACTAAAATTGTTTCATCCCTTACTTTAAATGATGCTCATTAATGACGTGTAATAACTGTTCAGTAAGTTTATTGCAAGTGAAAATAGCTTAACGGTTAAAGTTGAATTTACATGTCTAATGCAGATGCAAAGCTAGCGGACAATTACGTTAACTTTTAAGAGTATGGATTTTACACCTGTGATTGATAAATCTTGCAACATTTAACTGTAGCATCCAAGCAAGGGGCCTCTTCATCTTTCAAGACACCCTTTGAACCCCAGCCTGCATCTAGTTGAACTTGGTAGCGTGTATTCTTGTTACCAGCACTTTGCACATTTCGCTCATGTAGTTCTGTGTTGGTTAATATCTCTCCAACATACTCACAAACAAAGGCCCCTGGTGGCAAGTCCTCCAGTTCGAAGACCCCACCCTTTCCCTTCAGGTGTTAAAAACACCTGCAACATAGATTAAACCACTTAGACGCCTTTAGAATTTATACCCATCTGGTTATTATAACCTAGGGCCTTGAAATTCACAGAGGACAAACTAGCCTGCAACTTCACAATGATGCCTTGCTGAACAATCCGGCTTCCACATTTCTTGTTACACCTGCATTTAGACCAGCATTCCTTTATAAATTTCCGTAACGAATGGCCTTTGCATGGCAGAGAACTCTTCTCATTCTTAGACCCTTGAAGTGGGCAGTTTCTACAATACAAGTAGTGATCTTGTTTAGGTTCCCGCTTCAAGGATATACAGTCTTCCAGAAACTTCACCTTGACCAATCCTCCCGGAGTGTATGCAAAGAGACCCCCAGTTTCAGCCGCACAGACGCAAGGTATTGGTGATGTCAAACAATCCCCAAAACAATGTGAACAGCAACCCTCATGCGATATACGAGCAAGTGAAAATTTCACATAGGCGTTCTTATAAACTAATTTATTGGGGATGTAAAAATAGATTGGCAGATCTTCAGCATTTCTTCCATCCTCCAAGGAAACTTTCATTCTTTCTTCACCTCTAGTTATGTCATCAATATAAACACAGGATTTAATGACTCCATGTGAAGAATGGTAGTTATGATCAGCCTCCACCTTGCATAATTTTGAAGATCTACAGCCTTGGATCACCTTAAATCTCTTTGCGGTTTCACCAAAGATGTTCTCAATATCCTCTCTTGCAAAACCAATTAAGCATTGAAGACCATCATAACAACCAAAAGCTATATGTTTGGGTATATGGGGTATAACCTTGATAAGATTTTTACATAAAATTAATTCACTTTGAAAACTTAGATGATCATATTTACTGGCAAGAACATCTTGTGCAGTACTTTCATCAAAGGTGGAATCAGTTCCTGTTTCCACAAAGCATTCTTCAACCCTACATGATTTTATGTGTGTCTCTTCCACCATTTCTAGAGCTTCATCAAAATGTGGAGGACAGAAATCAGACTGTGAAGAAGTGGCAAATCATAGACATTTCCAGGTCTCCCTTCGGAGTATATGATGCAGCTACAAACTGTGGCAAATCAAAAACATTATCTTTGTTGTCCGTATTCAACAATTCCACTTCCAACAGCTTCAAGCCGTCTTCATCACAATCTGAAGAACTATCTTCACCTATCAGATTGAGACTTTCTTCCAGTTGTGTGTTGCAATTACGCAGAGGATCGAAGTTATTCCCAAAGTCCAAAACCTCTCTTTCCTGGTGTCTTCGGCGACTTCTTCTTACTAGTGGTTGAGAGTCTTCAGATTCTTTCGAATCAGAAAACAGATTATCCTCATTACTCTGACATGCCCTTTTTAATGGAGACTTTTCAAGGCAAGATCTGGAGTGTTCCAAAGGAGACAATGCCTGTTTTTTTCTGCTGCCTTGTGCAATATCTCTTGGTTGGAAGTTCAACAACTTCAGTTTTATCATAAGATGGAGCTTCTTTTTTCTTCGATCTCACTCCCTGGCACGAAAATATATGAAATGCTAACACACTTAAACTTCAGTTTTATCATATAAGAAAACTATTATGCTCTCTGCATGGTTGATGAGAGCTCCAAGACATAGAACAAACAACCCACCCATAATTTGTAATAATAGTAAACAGGAATATAGGGCATAGAGAATATTATACATAATACAGCAAGAAATGCTCACCTTTTTTTTTTTTTTGGTGAACTTGGGGGGAAAACCCCAAACAAACAAAACAAACTAACCAACACAAATCAAACGGGGCCTAGACACCCTTAACAAATCATCCACCAAAGAAGTCCCAACCCAACTTGGAGCCTCATCAAAAACACAGATACCAAGATCTAAATTATAACTCCAAGCAGCCAGTCGATCTGCAACACTGTTTTTCTCCCTAAAAATATGATGGAGGCTGCAATTCTCAAGCTGCTGCATTAACTGCCAACAACTAGAGACCAACGATGCAAGAGGGTGCAAATAAGAGAATCATGTTGCTGAACAAGCTGGATAGCAACAGCCGAATCCATCTCAACGATAAGGTTATTAAACCCTTTCGCAACAGCCATCCTCAAACCAAAGAACAAGCCCATAATTCAGCCTCTAGAATCTGCCCTTTTCCCAAATTAATTGCAAACCCGCTACACCAATCACCAGAACCATCACGCAACACACCTCCAACACCAATATGGCCATAAGCAACTTTCTTAGAGCCATCAACATTCAGTTTAAAGAACCCAGCAGGAGGAGGCTCCCAAGCAAACCAAGCCTCAACCTTAGCACACTTGATAGAAGGAACATTAGAAGCTTTAAACCATTCCTTCATAGCAGCAGTAATAATCTGTATGGAGTCAAAAGCCAACTCTTCATCACCATGAAACACATAATAATTCCTCCATTTCCATATGTACCAACATGTGAAAACAAAGACCAAATTCCAGGGAATACCATCAGCCCAAACAATCTTCGACATCAAATTTACTCTAAGCCAAGGCTGAAAGTCCATAATAAAAAATCCAGCACTTTGACTAGAATTGAGAAGAGCATTCCACACCTTCTAAGCCTTAACACAATCACCAAGAATATGAAGTATAGACTCCATAGGCCAATGACACGAACCACAAGAAGCATCCAAAGATAGATGTCTTCTAGCTCTTTGCTCATTAGAAAGAATTTTCCCTTGAACAACAAGCCAAAAGAAAATATGCAACTTGGGAGGAATCCTAAGCTTCCACAAAAACTTCCTAGCAAAATAGAGCAAGCAGAGTCCTCAAAAACCATATGCTAAGCAGATTTTACAGAGAAAATCCCATTGGAGGAAAACTTCCAAATTTGAGCATCCTGAGTCCCACTATTAAACCCCACAGGACAGCTAATAACTCGTTGGACTAGATCATCAGGTAAAGCAGCCCTTAGTTTCTCCATATCCCACCAACCATTTTTGTAAAAACTGGAAATAACACAATCTGGGTCACAAATATGCACACTACTATCATTTTGGTTTAAAGGAGCATCAAAAACCCAATTATCCTTCCAAAATTTAACAGTACCACCATCCCCAATCCTCCATAACATACCCTTCCTTAGAAGAGCAGCCCCATGAAGCACATTTCTCCATGTAGAAGAACAATCCTGTCTAAAAATCACAGAATCATCAAGAATAGAATGGCCTTTAAGGTATTTAGCTTCATCAATAATAAAAAAGTAAAAAGCAAAATCTTATAAAAATATGAAGAAGAAAAAAAGAACGTAAAAACAAACCTTTTCCTCCTCTGGCTTGTGGTCAAGAACAAAGTCCAGCAAAAGTCTGTAATTTTCATCAATAATAAACTCCCAGCTGTTTGCATAGACTTTCAGAAGCTCTTTGACCGCTGCCTTTGTCTGACCTTCAGAAATGCCAAAAAGCTTCAGAAATGCCAAAAAGCTTCATTGCCCAACAGGCATCAGCCATTCGAGAATTTTTTGGCGGCGTCGCTAAACTATTCACACCCTTTGTCTCTTCCTTTCGTTTTTCTACAACAAGTACCTAGAAGATAAAATAAGCTAGATAACTCACCAAAAAAAAAAAAAAAATAAGCTAGATAATGGCACTTCCAGCAATGAAACCCTTGCCATGGCAAGGGGGGCTAGGGCTGACACTATTCAAGTTAATAGTATCTACCCTTGCAAGTACTATTCAATTTTTGTTTTTTTTCACAAATTTGTTTACCTAAGCAATTAATTTGGACAATATTTTCGGATGAGATTTTCTGATAAAATATTTGGATAAGATTTTCAGATAAGATTGTAGGTTTCAAATTTCGGATAAATTTTTGTTTCAAATTTTAAATTTCATCTGAATTTCAAATTTCAGATAAATTTCATCTGAATTTCAAATTTCGGATAAGATTTTCACCCTATAAAATTGCGCCACGTGTCATAGGAATTTCAAATTTTAGATAAATTTCATTTGAATTTCACATTTAGATAAATTTCATCTGAATTTCAAATTTCAGATAAGATTTTCACCCTATAAAATTGCGCCACGTGTCATGTCTATCGACCTAAATTTTTCTATAAAACAAAGGCTTAGCTCACAAACCTCTCACACTACATCTTCTTAAAAATTTCATTTCTCAAATTTTAGATTTCAGATTCCATATTCCATTCTCAGTGGCAGACATGGAGGAGGTCTTGGAGAGGCAAGAACGAGAAATAAGAGAAAGAAGGCGTAGACGAGCTGCAAGCAAAAGAGTGCAGAGAGAACTAGATCAGCAAATTGTCATGGCTGTGGCTTTGCTTGATGAAGAAAACCAGAGCAGTCGTGGTTCACATGAAGGCCGTGGCCCGAATGTTAACACACATAGGCATTCTTGGGGTAAGAATCTTATGGAAGATTATTTTATCCCAACTTCTCTGTACTCTGATGTTCATTTTCGAGGGCGATATAGAATGCAACAACATTTGTTCAATAAATTCATGCATGATATTTGCAATTATGATGAATACTTTGTTCAAAAGAGAAATTGTGCTGGTGTTTTGGGACTGCTCCTTGAACAAAAGTTCACAGCTGCTATACGAATGTTGGCGTATGGTGCATCTGCTGATCAAGTGGATGAGATTGCCCGGATGGGGAAGTCCACTGCTTTGGAGTGTTTGGTTAGATTTTGTGATGCAGTTGAAACTTTGTACACCAGGGACTACATGCGCAGACCTATGCCCAGGGACTTGCAACGACTTCTACAGAAAGCCGAAGCTAGAGGATTTCCAGGAATGATTGGTAGCATCGAATGCATGCACTGGCAATGGAAGAATTTCTCAACTTCTTGGCAAGGCGATTATGGGAATCGGAAAGGCCAAAAAAGCATCATCCTTGAAGCCGTTGCAGGATTCGATGCATGGGTTTGGCACGCCTTCTTCGGAGTTGCTGGATCTCAAAATAACTTGAACGTCCTAGGTCAATCTCCGGTGTTCAACGATGTTTTGAGAGGAGAAGCCCCACAAATCACCTATCAAATCAACAATACCGTCTACCAGACTGTGTATTATCTAGCTGACGGCATCTACCCGAGGTGGACAACATTTGTGAAAACACTTCCGCATCCCCGAACCCAAAAGCAAAAATTATTTGCCTTATATCAAGAGAAATACAGAACAGATGTGGAGAGATGCTTTGGTATCCTCCAAGCTCGGTGGGCGATCATTAGGGGTGAGGCGCGTATGTTTGATGAGGAGGTGTTAAGGAGCATAATGATGACATGCATCATCCTCCATAACATGATTGTGGAGGATGAGTATGATTACGAGGCTGAAGAGGTGTACGAACCGGATCCCATGAACACGGCCTTGACAAGAATTTATGAAAAACCCATAGGACAAAATGGAGAACCATTAGAGCATGAACCGTTGGTTAGAGATAGTCGTTTCATGAACCGTATGATTGATCGATATACGGAGATGCAATCGTCGTATATTCATGAACGCCGTCAAGTTGACTTAATGGAGCATTTATGGGCGGTGAAAGGTAATGATGGTGAATGAAGTGAAGTGAAGATGTTTTTTAAGATTTTAATGTTTATGTTTTATGTTTAGTTATGTTTGGGTTTTTTATGCTTTGGTTGTGGTTTGTTTGTTTTTATATTTTTAATGATTTGGTTGTGGTTAGTTTTTTTTGTATGGAATGTTTTGAATAAAAAGGAATTTTATTTAATAGTTTCTTTGGTAACTCAAAGAAAACCAATACTACTAATAAAATAAAATACATGAATTACAACTAATTTTTAAAACAAAACATTAAAATACAATGAAATGAAAAGGCAAGCAAATTAACTTAAGGGTTTCCATCATTTAACCAATCCGCGTTGCTAGGTCCATCATCACGAAAAAGTCTTCGTCTCATAATAGCCTTTCGTTCTAGCTTCCAAAATTGTTTTGTTTCAGAAGACATATGGCTTGTGTCCATGGACATGGTTTCTCGATCCTTCTTGTCTTCGTTTTCTTTGCGTAGATACTCCCTTTCTTTGCGTACATACTCCCTTTCTTTAGCAAATTCTATTTGCTTGCCCTATTATCTTCTTGGGCTTTCCTATCTATTTCAATTCTCTAGGGGCTTTGCCTTGCAATTTCCTCCAAAAATTTAGAGGCATTACTGGTACAATTATTTCCTCTCTTTGCCTTCGCCGCCTTCCTCCCAATTGGCCTCGGCTCCCTTTCAATGGGTGAGTCTTCTCTCATAGGGGATTCCATAGGCGAATCCGAAGCTTGTGAATCATGGAGTGGCGTCTCGTTTAACACCACCGGTGGAGCCGTAGGAATAATGCTAAATCTCTTACAATGCTTCACCACCTCTTAACATTGGGTATGGTTGAAAGTTTTTTTCCCTTGTCCAGTAGCACCATACCACATTTGAGCTTGCACAATCTATATATAAAAAAAAAAAATTGAATATGCAAGGAACATAAAAAAAATATTGGTAATGCAAAAAAGATAAACATATTCATGAAAATCCAAGAAATATTAACAAAATATAGAGAATGCAACAAACATTTAAATAAATATTAGAAATACAAGAAATATTAACAAAATATAAACATTGCAAGAAACATTTAAATAAATATGGAAATACAAGAAATATTAACAAAATATACAAATTTCAAGAAACGTTTAAATTAAAATTAATAGGACATTAAAATTAATAAAATGAAAATTACAAATTATTTACCTCATCCCTGAGATTTTCCCCGCTTTTTTGGTTATCCATTGCTTTTGTGAGGGAATCTCTCCATTTCCCCAACTCTTTGTTGAGAATTTTCCACCGACTAGACAATGTCATTTCCGTACGGGTGGAACCCGATCTTTCAACAAATTCGTGATGAATTTTTTTCCACATTTGACTGAATTTCATCTCATTACCCGATATGGGATCATGACTAATTTGGACCCAACACTCACACAACAAGACATCTTCCATGATGCTCCATGCCCCTCCGGTTTCTTGAGAAAAAGCCATAATATGATAGAGAAAAATTAAACTTGAAAGTGAAAAAATATGGAGTAGAAAGTGAATAATAGTTGGAGGAGGAGAAGATGTATGAGAATTTGTTGTTAAAAATGAAGAGTATTAATTGGTATTTATAGAAAAAAATTCAGTATTTTTTGGGTATTTTTTTCAAATTTTTTTTGCTCAAAAAATTCCCTGCCTTTGGATTGGAGGACAAAAACAAATGGACAACCCAGGAGCTGCCACGTGGCTTATAGCCGTTGGTGGAAAGCTGCAGGCGCGCGGTGCAAATTTTTTTTTAACGTGTTGCACGCGCCAATGGTCAAAAAAATTTGAATTCCCGTGCTGACGGCAGCATGGCGTCAGCGCTTACGTCATCCAGCCCTAGGGCTCTCGCTCGGGCTCCCTCCCCCTTCGGGCCAGCCCAGGCTCGTGGCCCCCACAGCTTGCCCGGGCCAGCCTCTCCTGCTGGAATCGATTTTTGGGCTAAAGGCGCCCCCCCCTCCCCCAGCCCTTGCCTTCGGGCTCTGCTGGAAGTGCCCTAAAGAAGAAAGCTCTTACAAAGTAAAAACTGGTTTTTACCCCTCTCTGTTTTCTGGGTATTTAATTTTCAACTGACTCAGAGCACCTCTTAATTTCTCAGACTCTCTGTCTAACCTCTGGTTGCTTTGGGGAAAGGGTAAATGGCCGAAAACCCCCTTGGACTATTTCGACTGTCGAAATGTCCACCATAGAATATTTTTTCATCCAATTTAGCCCTTGGATTATTTTAAATGGTCAATTTAGCCCCTGTCGTCAAGTTTTTAGACTTCCATCCAATTTTCTGTTAATTATAAGGGTAAGTTTGTCATTTTACAAGAACAATACCAAAAAAATAGTAAAGAAAATGTAAAATCATGATTTCTTCTCTATTTCTCTTTCTTCCTTCTTTTTCCTGTTCCGTCTTCTTCCTCTCTTTCTCTTTTCTTTCTTCTCTCCCTGTCTACTCCATCTCTCCATATGCCAAGCATACAAGCCAAAATCAAGCATACACGCCAATGCCAAGCATCAAGCCAAAATCGAGCATACACGCTAATGCCAAGCATCAAGCCAAATACTAAGAATATACACGTCAAAAGCAAACATCAAACATCTCCTCTCGGTCTTCGCTTGGATCTTCAAATCAATTAAATATTGGCTAGATATTCAAAGCATTAAGAACAGTAACAAATACTCTACATGGAATAGTAATCAGAAATTAATATAACTATAAAAATTTAGTATTTATGGTTAGGCTACATCGTAGCCCTAGTAAGGAAAATTAGTTCATGACAAAAGAAAAGATAAACAAGAGAATTGTTGTCATAAAACCGATTTGGCAAATGGATTTGATCTCTGGATTCTCCATAACAACCCCTTCACAAGCTCTAAAGCACCGCAACATCAAACTCTTGGCTATCTCTCTGATATATATTTGTGGGCATGTATGAAAGTTGTATATGGTAGAAGATGGTCCTCTATAGATTGAGTTTAGGGTGACCTTATATAGTGAAAAACAACTAAACCCTCCTTCAAATCCAGCCTCTTTTCCCTCTCTAGAGACGACGTCGTTTTCGAGGACCAGTGGCTCATTGTTGTCAACAAACCTCAGGGTGTTTACTGTGAAAACGTGTTGGAATCGGTCCCTCAGCTTATCTGTGACTCGGCCAAGTCAGGTTAGCTCCATTTTCTTTTGTTGGGCTGTTTTCAATCCTCTGGGTCAGCTTGTTGCTAATATATGTAGCATGACGGTCAAGTTTTATGTATTTTAATGGACTTAGCGGGATTAGAGTTCGAAAAATCAGCCTAGGCGGCCGCCTAGGTGCAAGTGCACAATGCCTTCTCTGTAGCAAGCCCAACAAAGAGACGAGCAGTAACTCTGCTAACTTCGTACCTATAAACTACAGCCACTTTGGAATGTGCCTCTGATAATTCAGTTTGAGATGCCATGTTTTTAAGAAATCCTCAGTAGTCTGTCTGTCAATCAAAATATCCAAAATCCAATGAAAATTATCTGGCAATACTAAGGTGTTTCATACCTGACAATAATACTTAAAGCTCCCAAGGGAGTTACAAGAATTGCTGGAGCAAATGCATAAGCAGCAAAATTAGATATCTCCCCAACAATCACTACAAAAGAAAATAAGATCAGCGTAAACTTAAGAGCAAAAGAGAAATAGAAATTCCAAACATAGCTAGGCACCTAATTTGTTTATGCTAGAAACAAGAGAGGTGATAGGTGAGAACAAATGGTGCCTGTCCGAGAAAAATGGGATTTCGCAAACACAGCTTTGTGTTCGCACCACTTTGCAAAACGCCAGGGAGGTGTCGTATAGCAGTGTAGCTCGGAAGTTTGAGTGTCGTATCCACAGAGAGCGGTGTAAAGATAACAAAGCTGAAAAAGAACAATTATGATTGAAAAGTAGATTTATGCAAGATTTGATTTCAAGAAAATTCAATTGATTAAAACACTAAGGCATTGGGTTTCCACTTTTAACATAAGCATGCAACTCTTAATAATTTGATCCACAAAATATTTTCCATTGTAGTTGTTCAAAATAATTAAAGCTCTTTTTAATTTCCTTTAGAAGTATTCTAAGCATAACTTGTACAATTGGCAACAAACTATCAAAAAATAATCTTCATCAAAATTCTATTAATCTTTGGTAATTCTCTGCTCTTTTAAAAGCATGAAAGTTTTTACTACACAATGGGAAAAACATGATTGAACCCATGAAATAGATTATCAAACATTCATCAATTAATTAAAAAGAAAACTACAAATTCCATTTGAACAAAAACTACAAATTCACATTAAAGCTTAAGTTTGGATCAAACTAATAAAAATTACACACTTATATTAAAAGCTTTCTCCCTAGCCTTAGCTTGGGAGTTAGTGTTGAGCCTATTCTTAACAACTAAAATGAGTTATTCAAAATAGCAACTTTAATTCTCGCAAGTGCACGAACCATTTATAGTATAGCTTATGTAAATACGAGGTCGATCCCACGGAGAATGGTAACTTGGTTGCAAGTTAAATTACTTAGAATGCTGGAAAAAAACATAAAACAAAGAAACAAACAACTAACAAATGGCAAGGTCTAGGACAGAATCCTAGCACCACACACGCACTCAAAATAGGGGGGTTTTGTTGTTGAAATGGAAACAAGAGAATGAAATGGAAGTGCTGGAAAGGAAACAATGGCAGCAATCAACAAGTTGTGAAACAATGATTGAGAAGTGTTAGAGCCTTGGAATCTACCACTAGTCTTCCTATCCAAGTTATGAATGCATAGAAATTGACTCAAGCTTCATTAACAATAGATTATCGCATACAAGCCTATGGTATCTAGGTTCAGGATGCATGATTCTCCTAAGGCATGTGATTGTGCATGGTATCTACACAACACGTGATCTCTAATATGCAACCTAAGCATGGTATCTACTTAGAATAAAGCATACAAGAGTCATTAAGTTCCTTGAGAATATGATAATCACACAAGTCCTAGAACATGGTATCTGTCCT